>NIUQ01000976.1:0-37880 GCA_002796945.1 Plectus sambesii | reverse complement strand
TTTCGAGTGCAAATTGTGGAGGGCATATCCCCACTATCATTTTACATTCCGAATCTGATTGTTTCTATAATGGCTAGAACTAGTCACTTAGAACATTCAATTTTACAGTATATTACTTTTGTAATAATGTTGTTTGCCCTTATTATCAATCCATGTCTCACTATTTGGTTTGTAAAGCCGTTTCGGACTACGGTTTTTCCTTGTGTTACAAAGAATATCGGCATTCTAGATCATCCAGTCGCGGTGCTCGCAGTTACTCAAAAGAAAACTGAATTGGAAAAAGCAGAAGACAACAATAGCAATTGAAATTGATTTTGATTATGCTGTGTTATTGACGTGTATTTGATGTATATGAGCTATATTCTTAAAAACCAGTGTTGTTCGGTATGCTACAATCAATGACAGTTGATGCGCCGATTTTTCGAACAAAGTACACGTGATTAGCATAAATTTTGATCATATACGGATTTGGGTATTTCAAGTTGTGGTTGAGTGTATCAAGGGATTCGATAAAAGTGTTTCGCTCAGGACCATATTTCACGAAAGCTCAGAATAGGAAATCTGTGATAATTTGGCTGTGTAGCGCACATTAGCCGTATATCACCTGGTATCAACAGTATGAGACTCAGCCGACTTATCACAGATTTCCGATTCTGAGCTTTCGTGAAATAGGGCCAAGGTGGGCATTGAAAACTGATTTGTACAGTACAACCCGAATATAACAGCAGGCTTGGGAAATCGAAAAGCTACTCTTATGTCCAGGGTGCAAGTTCACTGCACAAATTTGTGATCACATTCACGTGGATTAGTTGATAGTCGCTAAAAAGAACATCAAAAAAATCTCGGGTGCCGGAGTCGAACCAGCGACCTATGGATTTCTTTATGACTCTACAGTCCACCGCTCTACCAACTGAGCTAACCCGAGAGCTATACCTAATAAAAATCTTGTTCTATTTTGAAATTCAGAAACTATCTTTTCTTGCTCTTTCACGATTAATGATTTGATGCGAATAAAACCAGCTGTAACATTGAGCATGGATACCGTAGGACTACCGGCAGCAGCCATTGATCGATCAATAATTTTATTTGAACGAAAACATCATTAACACGCTCAATCATACAATGAATTTATAACTATGACGAAAAACAATCAGCATGCCAAGGATCAGTAAATACTAGTATCATGGTTTGTCTGAAATTTCAGAAATCTGTGTTACATGTTAAACACTCTTCTGTTTTGCGCGTCTCATGAGGCGCGCAGAGATTAAGGTGCACCGTATATTGCTATCATAAACGTGTTAACTTTAAGGCGAGAAATTATTGAGTGGTATTAAATTTGGGTGGATTAGGTGATCCGGTCGACCACCTAAGTGGAGTCCTATCCAATATGTTTACTCATAATATCACTAAGTCAAACGGATTAGTTACCCAAGTTAGGTACTGTGAAGCGAAAAATTATTGGGTGGGATTGAATTTGAGTGAATCTGGTGGTCCGGTCAACTACCGAATTGGTCCAACTGGGCCGGTCACCCAAATTTAGTACCACCCAATAAATCTATCCTTAAAGTATATAATATTATAACTGAGACGAGAAATGCATAAAGAAAAAGACGAACAAAGCCACAATAATTCAACATTCACAACAGAATCATCATATCAGAGCCTTCAAAGATCCTATTTTCATCCGCGACGAGTCGTAACATTAAGTGGCAACCTTTGAACTGAAATTTGTTCCGTAAACAACAACTTCTTGACGCTCTTGCGCACTTGCTGATTGAACACAAAGAAAATTATGGGATTGATGGAACAATTAACTCCTGATAGGCAGACAATCGATATCGGTCCCAGTGGTGATGATGTTATTTTTGAAATGAACCAAAAAGCCAAGGTATAGACCCATAATAATAAGCATATAGCTACACTTTGAACCAGCAGACTGATGTCTGTCTTGCTGAAAGTAGTTGAAACAGTTGTACTGTTTAATGATTTGATCTTCATCATGACTGCTATGTATAAGAGCATCATAACTATAGGTATTGCAACTGAAATATATGTAAAACACGCCATATAAATCTTGCCAAAGGCCGAAACAGATGCCTCACATTTGTAAAAGAAATTAAAACTAATAGTATTAAACCATTTGGGACATCCTATAAAGGCTGTAACTAATACATTGATAATTGGCAAAATATAAACGAACGCTGAAATGTAATGAATATTTGGCGAGTCGAAAATAAATTTATGTTTAGCTGGAAAAAGGAATAAAAAGAAGCGGTTCAGCGTAATCATGAATGAAAATAAAAGAACCAGAAAATAGGAGAAAGTATGTCCAATTCCCAGTATGGGCAGCCAAAAATCGCCATAAATGTTTCTTTCAGCCAAGGTGAGTGGCAAAGCAACCAGTAAACTTTCACACAGTGTGCCAATATTCCCTATTGCCAAATGTCCAACTAAAATATAAAAGCTTTGCTTGTAGTTAATGCGATCGCTTAAAATGGCAATTATAAATACAATATAAATGATCAGTCCAGAAAAGTTGATGATGAAATAAGTTGAAGCAGCAATGATGCGGTAGTCGATCTCTCCTTGAGTTATGTTATCCATCATCAATTCAGCTAAAACAGCAGAAGCTTTGAGATATAAGTTTATATATGAGTATAATTATCTAATCACTGAAAATGAATCCAGATTCTGGTATATTAGCTGCAGGTGAAGAATCGATGTAGATTTGAAAGAACTAAAGGATTTATTGCATGCTTACAATATTTCACTGTAGAACAAATATTTGAGATGGTTTAGAACAGCTAGTCTTTCAGAAGAGCATATTTCAATATAAACCCTTAAACCGCGTGAAATATAGTTTTCGCTTTTAGACCAAAACTAAATTTTCCTTCATGAAGACATTAATTGAGAATACAGTGGACAATTGAGCTATGGGATTATTATTTTTGGACGCGACTTTTAATGGGGACGTTGGGGAAACATCCTATGCAATGTCATCTTAACCAATTTACACCCATCCCCTGCGAAAAGCAGGCATGGTCACAGCGATATGGAGGCGGTTTTGTCTTGCACTCTACCTTGTCACAGTAAGATCTTCGAGAACTATTACTTGAGAAATTCCAAATGCCCAACAGCCTTTCACATAAAACTGTAGTAATTACATCTAATGAAGGTACACATTTAGGAAGCACTGGAATTAATCAGTTGGAATCAACGTAGAGAATTTGTAACGCATGCGGCGCAACTCACCCGTCGTTACATCTCCTACAGTTTCAAATGTAACGGTGGTAATTTCATCTACCTTATGAAACAGGTCTTAAATATATTACCGCGCTGCAAGAAAAATGGTCACAAAAATTAATCCCAAACCAAAACACTTGCACAACGGTAAATGTGGATGACACTCTCGGTCAAGTTTTCTCGTATATGAAGCATCTCAAAAATTTTTGAACGACGAAAGGTTAAAGTATTTTTACGATCGTCATCATCGGACTGAGCGCACGCGCGTGCTTCATTAACTTTCAGAAATGAAATTCGTTTCGAGCGGCTTAGTTGAAATAAGCTGAAGCGAAGAGGAAATAAGCGGACGAGATCAGAATTCAATTTTATCAAAAATCCAAGATGCATGTGATACGCTGCGATCACTGTGTCTAGTAAGCTCAACATGAGGCTTACTAAGCATAAATCGCCGGAGCTTATCTCTGCCACAAATTAGTTCAATATTTTCAACGGGAATTAAAACTCCTGTTCTATCAAAGCGCCTTATTTATCTTAGAGACGCAATTGTTCAAAGTTTCAATGAACCCGCATGCGTTATAGATGTACTAACAAAGGTTATTCGTACCGTAAATCCTCTAATAGACGCCCCCCTCTAATAGACGCCCCCCTCAAGCCTTGATTGAAAAAATAGACGCCCACCCTCTAATAAACGCCCACCCCCCAATAATTGCCCTCCTTCAGAGTGATTAAAACAATAAATGCTTGTGCAGTGTTGGTCAATAATGCAATACCAAGTCAAATACAACCAGAAAACGCTCAATCTTGGAATTTATGAGTGATGTTATAAGTTGGAGTGACGATTGAAACAAAGAAATACCCCTCTCTCCAACGAGTGTTTCATTCAAACATCGATTGAAATAATAGTCGCCCACCCTCCAATAGACGCCCACCCTCTAATAGACGCCCCCCTCACGCCATGATTGAAAAAATAGACGCCCAGGGCGTCTATTAGAGGATTTACGGTATATGTACTAGTACGAAAGAAGAGGACATCTACAGAAATTCGCAAAGATTCATAAATTCTACTTTCCAAGTCGGATAAAAGCGTAGTGCATTTTCGCAACATACTAAGAAAAATATTAATTTAAATGAAACAGAATATTAACATAAATTGTGTGCCGATATTTTTCCTTAATATCCCACCAGTGCTCATATGTGGTTGATAACTGAAATNGGGGGGGAAAGGGGGGGGGGAGGGGGGGCAGGGGGGGGGGGGGGGGGGGGGGGGGGGGGGGGGAAACGGCGTGGCCGTATCCCCAGACAGGCTTTTATCTCTCATTCTTAGAGTTTGAAGAACAAAGATTATTCACAGCAAAGTAGTGACCTTTCTGGCATACATACAATGGCGATGAGCGCCTAGTGGGGGTTTATTTTAAGGCGTACCTTACATTATCCACATCTGTACTGGCGTCATCTCCCTCATCCTATGATCATAGAGCATTGCCAGTTTGATCTCATGGATTGTGGGAAGCGAAAAATTGTTTTAAAACAAAAGGACAATGATATAATTTTTAACCCAGTAGTTAGCAATCAACGAGATAATGTTTTGATGTCGCATATTATGAAGGAGCATGGTAATAAAATGCTAAAATAGTACGATAATAATCAAACTTTTGAGAACATTTTTTTGAGAAGATGGTCTAGTACGCGATGACAATTTGGCCAGAACCTATGTATAAAGAGAGTAGCAGCGTTGAAAAAGTTAAGAAATTTGCAAACATTATGTTTAGGGATAGGACCTAAGTTAATAAATCAATAAGCTCTCCTTGAACATAAAGTTTTTTACAAGTATAACTGTTTTGAGCACTGATGGAATAGTACTGCGCCACTTTGGCCAGTGATCATGAAATTTTGTGATCTTGATGCAATCAGAAAGTCGTAATATGGCGAGAAAATATTCGCAGTAACGAGTAAATACACAGAATGACTATAGCCAGGCACTCCCACATGCCTATTGAACAGTCTTCATGAGTAACTAATATTGCTTAGAGCCTGCGATTATATCTTTTGTAGTTTGAAGTGTGAGACGATCATATGCGCTAGCTGTGACATAAAAATTAATTGTTTATATAGCTGATACCCATAATGTCATGATGGAACAATCCGCGTAAATGTCAGAAAAAATTACCTTTATACTCAGATCGAGCAGTCTCTCTATGTTCAGTTCTACCATAAAAGGAGCAACGCATTGCTATTTCCAGCCCCTTAAGTATGGCTGCAAAGCTCTCAGACGAGCAAAAAGTTTATAAAGCAAAGGCTTCGTTTCAATTCTTACGACCAAAGGAAATATTTATTTTGTGAGTTTTTGTGTTGCCCGCTGCCATTATTAGTACCATAACTGCTTTTTTTTTATTAACTTTCCAACTTTCTGAGACCTGAAATTTTAAGCAAAAAACAACAACAACAGCGATTAAAATCGACAATGCTGTTTTAATAACGTATATTTTTGTAAACGAGCTTTTAAGAATAAAAGCTGTCACTTGACTTGGTGAATTGATTGCCACAACGATATACATCAAAAAATCTCGGGTGCCGGAGTCGAACCAGCGACCTATGGATTTCTTTGCGACTCTACAGTCCACCGCTCTACCAACTGAGCTAACCTGAGAGCTACTGTTCAAGACTGTATGGAATTTTTAAATTCAAAACTATCTTTTCTCGCTCTTTCACGATTAATGTTTTGATGCGAATAAAACCAGCTGTAACGTTGAGTACGGCTACCGTAGGACTACAGGCAGCAGCTATTGATCGATCAATAATTTTATTCGAACAAAAGCACCTTTAACACGCTCGATCACACAATATAATAACAACTACGAAGGAAAACAATCCGAATGCTAAGGATCTAAAAATACTAATATCAGGATTTGTCTGAAATTTCTGAAATATGTGTTACATGAGAGACGGTCTTCTGTTTTGCGCGTCTCATGAGGCGTGCAGAGATTAAGGTGCGCTGTATACTACTACAATAAATGTATTAGAGAACATTATAACTGAGACGAGAAACACATACAGAAAAAGACTGATAAAGTTGTGATAATTCAATATTATCAACAGAACCGTCATATCAGAGCCTTCAAAGATCATATTTTTATCCACGACGAGTCGTTATACTGAACGGATAAGTGTGGGTTGTGGTTTGTTCCGAAAACAACAACTTCTTCATGCTCCTGCGCACTTGTTGATTAAACACAAAGAAAATTATGGGATTGATGGAGCAATTAACTCCTGATAGACAGACAATCGATATTGGTCCCAATGGTGATGATGTTATTTTCGAAATGAACCAAAAAGCCAACGCGTAGACACATAATAATGAACAAATAACAACACTCTGAACCAACAGACTAATGTCTGTCCTGTTGAAAGTAGTTGAAACAGTTGTACTGTTCGAAAATTTGATCTTCACTATGACTGCTATGTATAAGAACATCATAAGTATTGGCACTGCAACCGTAATGTATGAAACACACGTCACATAAAGCTTGCCAAAGGCCGAAACAGATGGATCGCATTTGTAATGAAAATTAAAGCTATTAGTATTAAACCATTTGGGGCATCCTACAAAGGTTGTAATTGAAACATGAAAAGTTATCATTATATATAGAAACGCTGAAATGTAATGAATATTTGGTGAGTCGAAAATAAATTTATGTTTAGCGGGAAAAAGGAATAAAACGAAGCGGTTTAGCGTAATCATGAATGAAAATAAAAGAACCAAAAAATAGGAGAAAGTATGTCCAATTCCCAGTATGGGCAGCCAAAAATCGCCATAAATATTTCTTTCAGCCAACGTGAGTGGAAGAGCAACCAGTAAACTTTCGCAAAGTGTGCCAATATTCCCTATTGCTAAATGTCCAACTAAAATATAAAAGCTCTGTTTGTAGTTAATGCGATCGATAAAAATGGCAATCAAAAATACAACATAAATAATCAGTCCAGAAAAGTTGATGATGAAATAAGTAGAAGCAGCAATGATGCGATAGTCGATTTTTCCTTGAGTAATGTTATCCATTATCAATTGAGCTAAAACATCAAAAGCTGTGAAATGTAAGTTTATATATGAGTATAGTTATTTAACCACGGAGAAGGAACACGGATTGAAAAATTTATTGCATACTTACAATGTTTCAAATTAGAACAAATGTATGAGATGGTTTAGGTAAACTAGTAATTTTGAAGAGCGTATCTGAATTAAAACCTTTAAACCGCGTGAAATGAAGTTTGTTTACTTGTCAACCAAACCAAATTTTCCTTTCTCACGAGGTACATAGTCGAGGACACGGTAATTTATTGAGCTATGGGATCGGTTTTCGGACGCAGTCTTTAATGGGAGCGTTTGGATATCGTTTTATGCGATGCCGTCTTAACCAATCTATGCCCATCCCTTGCGCAACGCAGGCATGGTCACGACGATATGGACGTGGTTTCGTCTTGTACCCTATACTGTCACAGTAATATCTTTGAGAAACATTACCCTAGAAACAGCAAACATTCAACAGCCTCTCACATAAAGCTGTTGTAATCATATCTAAAGGGAGCATACATTTGGGAAGCACAAAGGTTAGTCAGTTGGGATAATGGTGAGAGAATTCGTAGCGCACTAATCGCAGCCGACCCGTCGTTTCGTTTTCTACAGTTTCAACCGAAACAGTGGTAATTAAAAATGCTTTATGAAACTGACCCTAAGTATCCGAACACTTTGAAAGAAAAATTATCTCGAAAACTATTTCCAAGCGAAAACACTTCACCTAACAGAATATGTGAAGCACACTCTCGGTCACGTTTTCTTTTAAATGACGCGTCTAAAATATTCTCAAATGAGAAAGCGCTTGACGTATTTATTAATATTGTCATCAGAGGATTGAGCACGCGCGCGTGCGTCACTGCCTTTCAGTAATAAAATTCTTTCGAGTGGCTTAGTTATAGCAAGTTAAGTTCAAGAGAAAGTAAGCAAACGAGATCGGAACTGAATTTTTTCAATAATACAATATGCCTTTGGTATGCTGCGAACACTACGTCCGCTAAGCTCAATATAAGGTTTATTATGCGTACGTCGCCAGAGCTAATCACTGCTACAAATTCTATATTTCCACCGGATATTAAAACTCCTGTCTTATCAAAGCACCTTATTTTTCTTTGAGACGCAGTTGTTCGAAATTTGAACGAACCCGCAGGCGTATGAGGTGTACTACCTAAAGTTATTCGGATATATACTTGTACGGAAAGAAGAGGACATCAACTGAAATTCGCAAAGATATCTACAACCTTCCAAGTCTGATAAGAGCGTAAAATATTCTCGCAACATATTAAGAAAAAACACTACTTCAAATGGAACAGAATAGTAAAGTAAATTTTTGACGACATTTTTCCTTAATATCCCACAAGTGCTTATTTGTGGTTGATAACTGAAATAACTTTGCAAAATTAGAGGATAGGGGGATTGAAATGGCCGGTGTCATATCCCCAGACAGCCTTTTATCGTTCATCTTAAGCCTTCGAGGAGCAAAGAGATTTGGCGTGAAGCGCTGACCTTTTCTAGCTACACAATACAGACAATGGCGATAAACTCCTAGTGGGAATTTATTTTAAGGTCTCCCTTATATTATCCACATCTGTATTGGCATCGGCTCCCTCACGCCACGATCAAACACCGTTGCGAGCTTGATCGCCTGGACTGTGGGAAGCGACAAATTGTTTTACAACACAAGGACGACTACACATTTTTCAGTCCAGTAGTTAGCAAGGAAACGTGATTTCATGTTGAAATTGCACATTATGAAAAGCAAGGTACCAAAGTGCTAAGACAGCATTGCAATCAAACTTTTGAGAACACCTTTTTGAGAAGGGGGCTAATTTTGCGATGAATATTTGGCCAGTACCTAAAAAGTAAACAAAGTTAAAAACTTGATATCAGGAGGTTATATCGAAGTTAATAAATCAATAAGTTATTCTTTAACATAAAGTTATCCTCACATGCGTTTTGAGCACCCTGGGGCTTCAAGAATAACTAATGTTGATTTGAGCCTGCAATTATATCCTTCGTAATTTTAAGCGTGAAACAATCGTGTGCGCCAGCTGTGACCTAGATGGTTAATGTTTTGTATAACTTATGGACATAATGTCATGATGAAATAATTCACGCAAATATCAAAAAGAATTATCATTATATCCAGATCATATAGCATTGGATTAGCAGATAAATTTCAAGCATATCTTTTGTTCAACAACAATTTCTACAGTAACATAGCTAAACATCATCAATCAACAATATAATCACCACTAATATTGACTACTGTTGTCCATCTCTCTGGAAGTTGGTCAATCCCTCGCTTGTAGAACTCAGATGGTCTGGAGTCAAAACAGGTAGCGAGGTTAGAACAGAGTTCATCAAAGTCTTTATATTGTTTGTCGCTTAGGTAGTGCTGGAGCGATCGGAACAGGTGGTAATCCGATGGAGCAGATCTGGAGAGTAAGGTGGATGTGGAAGTACTTCCCATCCTAGTTGACGGATCTTCTCTTGCGTCATCTTCGCAATGTGCGGTCTCGCGTTATCGTGCAGGAGGATGATTCTTTTTTGATTCACTACAGCTGGACGTTTCTCGATGCGATTTCTTGATCGCATCCTGTAGGCGCTGCAACTACTGCGCGTATACGTCGGCAGCGATGGTGAAGTTGGCGTCAAGCAGCTTGAAGTAAAGGACGCCCTTCATATCCCACCAAATAAATCAGAGCTAACCTTATCTAGCTGCGTCTGCAGTGTGCTGGCCGAATTAGAAAGATGAGACAACTGCATTTGCATAGTGCTGGCTAAATAAGAAACATGGGACAGCTTAGTGCAGGCTGCAATCTCAGCCGCTCTAGCAACTTGCGTCTCATTAACTTGCTGAGTTAACGCCACCGCAGCGCTGGACACGGCACTTGCGGCAGAGGTTACTAAGTTAGCAGCACATATTCGGCTCATAGACAAAGATGGCAAACTGAAATTAGCTTGGTGTAGGGCGTCTCGCTCATTCAGATGTTTATCTTTAGACAGTGTAGCCAACTTCTTCCTAAGCGTTACTAATTTCTTGCTGAAGTTTCCCTTTGGAATCAGGGTGGTATATCCGTCAACGTCAGATATGCCCGCCAGCTTATATAACCAGGTCCTGACGGTCACAGCGCTATATTCTGAAATGCGATACAATGTAACAATAGCACAAACAATAATAACACGAACTTGATATTTTATATAATGTAATCATTACGTGATCAGAGAAATCCATGTTGTATAGAGGTGGATAGCTTCCTGCGACTAGTCTATCCATGTCGATCCCTCCTTGCATCAGAAGAGCCAGGTCCACGTCCGACGCCATAGCCGATGTATTTACCTTAAAAGCACTATATGTAATAAATATGGTCTTTTTTATTTAGATAATTTTCGCGCTCTTATAGCAATAAGATTAACCTAATGAGTGAGAAAAATAAATTCTATTATCCCACTGATAGCGAACGACATGGTTGCGGCCGAGCAACAACACTAAATAAGCACAAATAAGGTTAAAACAAACGCGACAGTTCCTTCAATTTGCCCTAAAATAGTTTCAAAAAAGATTTCGCATACTTTAACATTGATTAAATAAATCTAAAGTGGACTCAATAGAAAGCCAGAACTCATATCTATCAGAAACCGTTGGATACCTCTCATTAAAAGTCCTCTAAGAAAAAAATATTTCGATCGATATACGTCAGACCCTCGATTTTTGCTCATTTTCAGTACTAAAAAAATGCAATTTTCGCATTGTTTATCAATCGAATTTTGCAATAGAGTTCGTGCTACATAGTCAAATCTGGGTCGTAGATTCCGAATCCGTTGGATACCAAGCTTCTAAGTTAGAAGATTTCTTGCAAATTGACTTTTTTTAAATATGAGAAAATATTGCGCTCTCAGTTTTTGTTGTTAAAGTGTCGAATGCGAACTCAATATTGCTTCCTATGGAGCAGAATACCGTGAAAATAGTACATCTATCATTAAAAAATGCTCCGTCATACGAAAAAGTATTTTAAAATGTATCAGAAAGCTAAAGCGCGAATGATTTAAGCTATAGCGTTGTAGCGTCTTTCCTTCGACCACTTTTGGCGTCACTGAAAGTACCGTCTTCACGGGCCTCGGCGCCGCCCCAGTTGCCGGTCTCTACTCTTGGCTATCAATTCCGCTTTAATCTTCATCGAGCAGTTCTCTTCCTTTGCGGCGAAAATGGCTACGGTATTATTACAGGACTCTACTGCGAAATTCGAACGATATAATTTAAATTTCCCCCGCGAATTGTAATTGCAGTTTCTTGAAAACTTGATGAAATTGAAAGTTGCACAATTGTTAATGCAAAATTGCGAATCGCAAAACATAATCTGTAGTCGCAATAGTTTTATGAAACAGATCCCATGCACCAAAATCGATGCCCAAATCTATGATTCACTAATCCTGGAGGGACTAGTCAAGCACTGGCGTTCAAAATTGTTAACAAAACAGCCATGGGTCTTTCAGCAAAATGAAGCGCCTGCGTACACAGCCTGATAAATACTGGACTGATTTGTGAAGAAGTGTGAACTTTTGGCTGATGTAGAATCGCAACCATACAGTCCAGATTTTTAGTTCCTTGGACTTCTGTGTCTCTGAAATCGTAGAAAAAATGTATGCGCTACTTCGCACCGCGGTTTGAAGTCACTAAAAAGTGAAAATAGGGCAAATATTGCATAGAATCTTACAAAATTGTTCTTTTTCATTCCTAAATTGTTTTAAGCATGATTTTTTCTGCATAGACGGTTTTTTGAATATATTTTTGCATTATAGCCAATGTATGGTTCATTTATTTACGTCAATAATAATTTGATACGATGAAGAGGCAATTATAGCACTTGGGCTTATTTGTTCCATGATTATGAAGCGTCACGCAAAAGTACTCAGTATATTATGCATACAAATCCATGCATGCTTTGTGCACACACAATAAGCTAGAGTGCGGTTGCTTGCGAAAGTCATCAAGTGTAGATTTATTGTTATGCTTATCAGTCATATTTTACGACTATATTAATGCGAAACTCACGCTGCAAGGCGGTATTAAACAGTGCCAGCCGTAACAGCTCACACTTTGCGTTTATTTTGCTCTATCATCCAACCGTAACCTGCATTGCGAACAGAGTTCAACAGTGAGGTTAATTTTTAAAGTATTTGATAAACTTTAACTATTTTATAAGTGCACTGCGCAGAATATTCAGCAATACTTCTTGCTGTTCAGTAAAGTAGATATGATGTCGACGGGTCCACACAATCCAGAGAAGAACATGGATTTTTGGTATTCAAATGCAAAATGGAAAGACGTTCTTGAAGCAGATGAAGCTGAGACAATTTGCGTTCCTCCATGTCTTGACGTTCTGAAGAATCGGAAACGAGAAGATATTGATGAAGCTCCGAATTTGGCGAAAAATATTTCGGGTCAAAAAGGAGAAGCAGCATTAATGCTAAAATTTCAAGAATTGAATATGGGCGGAATGTTGGTGTCCGGTCTGGAATACTGCGACATAGAAGCTTGCCTAATTGGACGAAAAAAAGCCAGAAAAGCCAAAAAAAGACAAGACGGCGAATGGGATGCCTTATTTTTTCACCAAAACCGTGGCATCTTTGTCATCGAAGTGAAAGCAACCGAGACGAACGATGAAAATATTGTCAACAGGCGAATTGAGAAAGCAAAAACTCAGTTAGATAGAAATATCGAAAAGATAAAGCAATCGTTTCTCTCGCTTTATCAAAAGGAATGCACTTGCATCACAGGATTCATTTGTTTTCCGTTCCGAAACGAAGAACACACAATTTATGCAGGATACAGGATCATTGATAAATCGGCATTGAATGATCGTGCTACTTTCAAGAAGTTTTTCGAACCACGGACAAATGATACGATGTTTGAAGTTTCTTTACTTCAGTCATTTGCGGCAGAGTTTGTGTGCTGTCGGTCACAAGTCGAGTTCCACTCGCAGGCTTACAATGCCATGCAAGTTGCCACTTGGATTATGGAACAAGATACGGCACAAAAGCAAGATCCTGCAAAGTTAGCGAGTATACCCAGTAATGGACCATCCGGAAACATTATCCTCACAAAACAACAACTTGAAATTGTCGAATGCAGAGAAAAATGCGTTACAATTTATGGTGCACCCGGTTCGGGCAAAACGCTCGTGATTATGCTACGCACTCTAAAAGCTGCCATGGAAAATAAGACAGGCTCGGTGTTCGTGTTTGTAAATGAAAAGCTGAAAGCAAAATATGAACATTATTTCTTTGAGGAAAGGGATAAAATCATTTTTAATGAAGCTAATAATATAGACAGAAGGCCAAAAGTTCACACAATGGATAACATAAAGTTTGTTAAGCCGGATGATGACATTTTCTTTGATGAAACACCTGTAGAAGATTCTTATATTGAACAGGTTGAAAGCAGAGTAAACTGTAGTGGTAGCACTACAGTAGTATTTACTGGATTGCATAAGCCTGGAGAAGCAGTAGCTTCATTTCGTCTTTATCGACCACGACTAAAGCAATTCAAGCATTTTGAACTGATGAAAGTGCTTAGAGGTACTGGAAATATCTTTGGAAAATGGAAACATTACTATCCATATGACATTACAATTGGTCATAGTATTGATGGTGTTGCAGTAAAAAGTGTCGTCTTCGATAGCTTTGAACAAGTTCAGAATGAGATTGCAACTAAAATAGCTGCTTTGACAAGCACAAACATCAGTAATACCGATTTGCCATCATTGAAGAACGAGCACATTGCCGTCATTACGTGCGATGACCATGATTCGACTGAGATGAGAAGCTATTTCGATATGAAGAAAATTCCTTGTGGCAAAATAAACGAGCAAGCTCGCATGTTAAAAGATACCAGTATTGTGGCCGTTGATGTTTATTTGAATACGCCATCGTACGAGTGGCCAATTGTGTTTGTTGTCTTGAAGCCGGGCATCACAAAAGAAGAAGTCCTCCCCATTGCTGCTTCTCGATGCATTGCCAGTTTAGCTATATTTACTTACAAAAATTTTCGATTACAAAGCTCTGAATTAGTTGTGACGCAGGAGATCAAAAACGGTACGACAGAGAATACTTTGAGAGTGTCACCAATACCATTTCCTTAGTTAAAAAACCAGAAACATTTGCCATCTAGCGACCATTTTTTGCAGAGATATGGTCACTTAAATAATACACAGAAGCGCAATTACTTTTTTGGATGACCTATTATTAATATTTAGTCTACCTTTAGCAATATTTGCGGTCTAAAGGGCCAAAATTCACATGCGTTCAAAAATTGCAATTTTTTATCATTAGTTTTTCCTATAAAGTGCTATTTTGAGTGAACCAATCAAAGTAATGCATTAATTACTTTGTTTTACAATTTCCCGTTTATTATAAGTGATAATATGTATTTTTAAATAGAATATTCCTTTAAACTTAATATATTGGCAAAAAAAATTTAACTGTTAATTTTTACTGAAAGCTTAATTGTTTACAAACAGAAAACATTCTTGTACTTCAATGTCACCGCTGAGTAAAATTACAGCAACTGCGTTTCCGATCAAAGCAGATGACCGACAGCCGATGGAAGAAGAAATCGGCAAAAAATCAAAGTAAGTGCGCTGTTGCACTGTCAACAATCAATATTGCTTCCCTAAAGTATGGGAGCGGTAGATATTCCTGAAAGGCTCTCCATAGGTGTCCAGCGCTCTTCATAATAGTGATATTCTTAAAGAGCATAGTTCAACCTTACAAGTCAGTTTTGCAGTTGTTAATCAACAGGAATATATTGTTCTTCACTTTTCATGCTCAGGCTTGTTTCATGTTCTACTCATTGATAACTACGCTTTAGGGTTCAAAAATCATTGAAAGAGATGTACTTACAAAGATTCAAGGAAACAAATCCTTTCTCATTGCCTTTTACATTTGATATCGAAAATACATGGGTTTCTTTGGAACTTAGGGAAAATACAGAAACGGATGAAGATCCTGATGAAGGGGTAGATAAAGAAAGGAAAAGAAATAAAAAACACTCCCGTGGGACACAAGATCATGCGGAATTGCTGAAGAGTGCATTCTCAAAAGAAAAAATGCTGATTATTGAAGGAAAACCAGCGAGGGGGAAAACGTCTCTCATGCGAAGGTTAGCTTATGAATGGGCAAAAGGAAAGCAAGAACTGTCTCACTTTGATCTGATCGTGTATGCTGAATTTCGTAAAGTACGCAATCAGGTATTTGAAAGCATTGCTGATTTAGTGATTGAGTTTAACAGGAACTACAAGAATTTCATCGAAGACGAAGGACTTGAGTACCTTAAACTTCATTTAAGCACCAAGAGTTATTGCGGACAAACTTTGTTACTGCTAGATGGCTATGATGAATCATCTTTAGATAAACAGTGCACAGAACTAAGTACATATTTTACATCCAGTGCACTTGAAAATCCACTATTGTTCAACATTGTGATAACAACAAGACCAGGATACTTGTCACAATTTCATGGACGAAAAGGAAGATTTGTTTTTGCTAAAGTTCTTGGCTTTACAACCACCGAGCAAAGGAGGAAATATATATCCAATCACTTTGGCTCAATGAAGAAAGCAGGCAAAAAAATCGAGGCAGTGCACGCCTTATTAGACAACAACAGTTTGAATAAACTTGCTAAAACGCCACTATTTCTGACGTTCATTTGCCTTGTACATGAAAGAATTGTTGATGGCACACTTCTGGAATTGTATTGCAATATTATCAGATGGCTCATTGATAGGCATCAACAGGATTTCCCTGATCGTGATGTCCCTGCTCTTTTTGGACTTCAAAACAGTTATTATGATAAGTTTGACACCATTCAAGATCATTACCTACACTTTCCTCAGCTCTATTGTCTTGGCAACATGGCATTGCGCAACTTACAAGTGAATGTTTTCCAATCTTCAGATTGTGCGCGATTTAATGTGCAGCCAATTATAGAACAGGTTGGGTTGTTGAGAAAAGAGAAAACATATGACAATTCATTTAGACTAGCAACCTCATTTCACTTTCCACAAAGGACGATACAAGAATTTCTTGCTGCGTTCTACTACTTTTGTTCAAATGACGATACAAGCGGATGGTTATTGCCTAATTCCAAAATGAATACATCATATGGCATGAATGAATTCGACAGATTTCTTTTACGAATTGCTTTATCCGAAAAAATGCCAGTTCAGACAGAGAAACGCAAATTTTATTTCCAGAGAATCAGAGATATTGAACTGGATATAATATTTGATGCATTCAATACAACCGCTGGCTTCAACAGCAAGCTGTTACGTTGGTTCCTATCACAGTGTACAAATGTTCAAAACATTCAACTGAGTGGCAAACTGAACAGTGCAAAGCTGATAAATAACTTGCTCAATGAAACATCTGCATACAAAGAACCGTCCACAAAACCCATAATTTCCAATTCGGCATTGTTGTCATTCAGTGACTTGATGATGCTTCACTCAGTGAAATTTTATAGATGCACGCTGGAAGCCAATCCTCACCTTTCATTCACAAATTGCCCATCCTTAAAAAATGTGATATTCATTGGATGTGAAATTAATAGCAGCAAAAGTCTTGGCATTGCACCATTGCCAGCAATCGACATTGTAGAATTTGATCGATGCAGTATTGATATAAGAGCATGGCAGTCAATTACAGATCAAATCAGGAACAGTTCTGTCAAATGTTTGAAGCTGATATTTGAGAAAGATTTCAATAAGACATTCTTTATTCACTTGCAAAAATGCAGCAATCTTAAAAAAATAAAAATTACAATAGATAACTACACAATTCGTCAAAATGACATATTACCGTTCAGTGATTTGATAATGCTTCACTCAGTGAATTTCTGGAACTGCACGCTTGAAGCCAATTCCCAGCTGGCATTCATAAATTGCTCATCCCTGAATTACCTCTACTTCAATGAATGTAAAATTGAAAGTAGCGCAAATCTTGGTATTGCAGCGTTGCCAGCAATCAGCACTGTGAAATTGATTCATTGCAAATTTGATCTAGTAACATGGCTGTCAGTTACAGATACAATAAGGAACAGTTCCATCAAATGTTTGCAGCTGACATTTGGGGAAGATTTCAATGAAAATTTTTTGATCCATTTACAAGAATGCAAAAATGTTGAAAAAATGGAAATTACAATAGCGGCTTACACAGTTCGTCAAAATGACTGGCTGTCAGTCAATGGCTTGATGAAGCTTCACTCATTGAAATTTGGAGGCGTTCTTTCAGGATGCACATTTGAAGCAAATATTCAACTGTCCTTCACATTTTTTCCACACCTAAAAATTTTGAAATTTTACCTTTGTAAAATAGGCGGCAGTACAAATCTTAGCATTGGAACATTGCCAGCAATTGACATTTTGGAATTTGATAAATGCAAAATTGATCTAAGAGCATGGCAGTCAATTACTGATGCACTAAGGAAGAGTTCCGTCAAGTGCTTGAAACTGATATTTGGGGCAGATTTCAATAAGGAATTCTTAATTCATTTGCAAAAGTGTAACTATATTGAAAATATGGAAATAACGATAGAGGATTACACTATTCGTCAAAATGACCTATTGTCATTCAATAACTTAATGAAGATTCAATCTGTGATATTTAGAGAATGCACATTTGAAGTTAATTCTCAGCTGTCCATTACATATTGTCCATCCATGAAACAATTGGAATTCAACGATTGTGAAATTAAAAGCATCACTCTAGATATTGAAACATTACCAGCAGTTGATAATATGAAATTCTCTAGATGCACTTTTGAAGTCAATTCTCAGCTGTCATTCACAAACTGTCCATCCTTAAAAAATCTGGAATTCAGGCTCTGCGAAATCAAAAGCGGCACAAAACTTGATATTGCAACATTACCAGCAATTGATACTGTGGAATTTTCTGGATGCAAAATTGATTTAGTAACATGGGCGCTAACTACGGATCAAATAAGGAGCAGTTCTGCCAAATGTCTGAAGCTTTCTGTTGATTATTTTGTGAAGGTAAACTGCCCTGATTTTTTACATCACCTACAGAAATGTGAACGCATTGAACAAATTCATGTGACAAATTATGATATTGGTAATATTTTGAATCTTTATGAGGAAGAAGTGACTGCAAATTTAGCAGAAACAGCACAAAAATTACCGAAACTTACAAGCATTATTATTAATAATGTAAATTCAAATGGCAGATTTTTTCTGTCTTCTGACAGTCTTCCATTCTTTCAGAGGAAAAAAGAACAAATTGAGAAAGCTGGCCGAAAAAGAAATCCCGATTTTTCAATCAAATTTGAAAAAGAGTCACACTGAACTGAAAACTATATGAAACTTCAACATCACTTGCAAAACACACTTAAGAAATTTATAAAAATTTGTGGATTATGTTTCAAAAGGTTATGATTCTGTTTGCCATGGTTCTATTTTGAATTTTTGTTGTGAAGTGAGTGCACATTTAGCACATTCAACACAAAAATTACAAATACTCAGATTTATTATTCTGCGATAAAGAGGTAAAGTTTCATGCTGAATTTTTCCGTAAATAAAAGTGCGCCGCGCTTCACCATCTTGTAAGCTATAGATCGCTGATTCCTGTTCAGCGATGCGTGAGATCCTACTTTTACGCATAGTACTAAAATATGTGCGTGAAGGAAAAGAACGAGGCCGCGCACGGCTGACTTCGTGCTCACATTTATCATAAGCGATCCTAAGCGAGCAAGACCGCAGCAGCAGTATTTAAGATTTGTTGCGAAAGCGATTTATTTACTGTTGATGAAAAATGATGAGCAAATGTGGAACAACAATTAAAACGCGCCCTATAAGTGCTTAAATCACGCCCTATGTTTTCTTAATCTTCAATTGCGCCCTATGTTTGACCTTGACATACTGAAAACATCAAACATAGGCCGCGTTTGGAGACCAAAGAAATATAGGGCGCGTTTAAATTCCTGTCCGTTGCAGCTGCTATAGTTATTAAAATCATTTGAATCAGTAAAAGCATAAGTGAGGCTATTCTGCTTTTATGAGGACTACACTGCTATGAAACAGAAAGCGAATCACACATATTACAAGTAATGATAAAACAATATTTTTTATTTATCGAAATACGTTGTTCCTTTGGCGCACGACTATGGCTATGATGACGGTAATTGTTATGGAAGAGTAGCAGTTGAATATTTTTATGATGAAAAGGCAGTCTAAAAAATTGAGTTTCTATCTCTACGCAAGTAAATTATGAAAAAAACCTGTTACAGTTCATTTGATCCTAGCTGAAACTGTAGTGTCTTAAGCATTGTACGACTGAAATAAACTGAATTAACAATAATAATTTGCTATTACGATGAGTCAATTAAAGCACTTGGGCTTGTTTGCTCCATGATTATGAAGCGTCACTCAAAAAGTGTTCAGTACATTTTGCATACAGATCCATGCATGCTTTGTGCACACACAATAAGCTAGAATGAGGTTGCTTGCGAAAGTCATCAAGTGTAGATTTATTGTTATGCTTATCAATCATATTTTACGACTATATTAATGCAAAACTCGCGCTGCAAGGCGGTATTAAACAGTGCCAGTCTTAACAGCTCACACTTTGCGTTTATTTTGCTCTATCCTCCAACCGTAACCTGCATTGCGAACAGAGTTAAACAGTGAGGTTTATTTTTAAATATTTGATAAATTTTGAATATTATATAACTGCACTGCGCAGAATATTCAGCAATACTTCTTGCTGTTCAGTAGAGTAGATATGATGTCGACGGGTCCACGCAATTTAGAGAAGAACATGGATTTTTGGTATTCAAATGCAAAATGGAAAGACGTTCTTGAAGCAGATGAAGTTGAAACAATTTGCGTTCCTCCATGTCTTGACGTTCTGAAGAGTTGGAAACGAGAAGATATTGATGAAGCTCCGAATTTGGCGAAAAATATTTCGGGTCAAAAAGGAGAAGCAGCATTCATGCTAAAATTTCAAGAACTGAATATGGGCGGAATGTTGGTGTCCGGTCTGGAATACTGCGACCTTGAAGCTTGCCTAACTGGACGAAAAAAAGCCAGAAAAGTCAAAAAAAAACAAGACGGCGAATGGGACGCCTTATTTTTTCACCAAAACCGCGGCATCTTTGTCATTGAAGTGAAAGCAACCGAGACGAACAATGAAAATATTGTCAACAGGCGAATTGAGAAAGCAAAAACTCAATTAGATAGAAATATCGAAAAGATAAAGCACTCTTTTCTCTCGCTGTATCAAAAGGAATGCACTTGCATCACAGGATTCATTTGTTTTCCGTTCCGAAACGAAGATCGCAAAACTTACGAAAAGTATAGTGTCATTGATAAATCAGCACTGAATGACCGTGCTATCTTCATGAAGTTCTTTGAACCACGAACAAACGAAACGATAATTGGAGCTACCTTGCTTCGGTCATTTGTGGCTGAGTTTGTATGCTGTCGGTCACAGGTCGAGTTCCACTCGCAGGCTTACAATGCCATGCAAGTTGCCACTTGGATTATGGAACAAGATATAGCACAAAAGCAAGATCCCACAATGTCAGTAAATATGCCCGGAAATGGACCATTTGGAAAAATTATCCTCACAAAACAACAACTTAATATTGTTGAATGCAGAGAAAAGTGCGTTATACTTTATGGAGCACCCGGTTCGGGCAAAACGCTCATCCTGATGCTACGCGCTCTAAAAGCTGCCGTGGAAAACAAGGCTGGCTCAGTGTTTATATTTGTAAATGAAAAGTTAAAAGCAAAATATGAGCATTACTTCTTTGAGGAAAGGGACAATATCGTTTTTGATGAAGCCAAAAACATTGATCGAAGGCCAAAAATTCACACAATTGATAAGATAAATTTTGCTAAACCGGAAGATGACGTTTTTTTTGATGAAACACCTGTAGAAGATTCTTATATCGAGAAATTTGAAAGCAGAGTAAATTGTAGCGGTAGCACTACAGTAGTATTTACTGGCTTATACAAACCTGGCGAAGCTGTCGCTTCATGTCGTCTTTATAAATCAAGTTTAGAGCAATTCAAGCATTTTGAACTGATGAAAGTACTTAGGGGGACTGGAAACATCTTCGGCAAATGGAAACATTACTATCCATATGACATCACAATTGGTCACAGTATCGATGGTGCTGCAGTAAATTGTGTCATCTTTGACAGTTTTGAGCGAGTTCAGAATGAGATTGCAAATAAAATAGCTGCTTTGACAAGCGCAAATATTAGTACTACCGATTTGCCATCATTGAAGAACGAGCACATTGCCGTCATTACGTGCGATGACCATGATTCGACTGAAATGAGAAGTTATTTTGATATGAAGAAAATTCCTTGTGGTAAAATAAATGAGCAAGCTCGCATGTTAAAGGATATCAGTATTGTAGCCGTTGATGTTTATCTGAATACTCCATCGTATGAATGGCCAATTTTGTTTGTTGTTTTGAAGCCGGGCATCACAAAACAAGAAATCCTACCGATTGCTGCTTCTCGATGCATAGCCAGTTTAGCTATATTTACATACAAAAATCTTCAATCACATAGCCCTGAATCAGTTGCGACGCAAGAAATCAAAAACGGTACGATAGAGAATACTTCACGGCGATTCACGTTTGTACTAAAGTGTGGAATTTCGTAAAATACTCAGTCAACGGTGTTCTTTAATTTTCTAATTTTTTCTCTCATTTTAATTTTAGATCTGTCACCGTCATCGCAAAGAATATTAAATTAGGAATCGAACGCTATTTTTACTTTTTATTGACGTTTATTTATTGCTGAGCGTGCTTGCGAGGCAGCAAGTTTTCTTGTTAACACGGCTGAACTGCCTTGATTTTGAGATGGTCACCATTACCATTTCCTTGGCTAAAAACAAAAATATCATCACCGGACGACCATTTTTCGCAGAGAAACGCAGAAAAAATCATTTAAAATCATTTAAAAAAGATACGCAAAGCCCAATTACTTTTTGAATGACCTATTACTTTTAGTTAGTCTACCTTTAGCAATATTTGCGGTCTAAAGGGCCAAAATTCACATGCGTTCAAAAATTTGCAGTTTTTTAGTCATTAGTTTTTCCCTATAAAGTGCTATTTTGAGCAAATCAATCAAAGTAATGCATTAATTACTTTGTTTTACAATTTCACGTTTATTATAAGTGATAATGTACATTTTTTTTAAAAATATTCTTTTAAACTTAATATATTGGCAAAAAAATTTAACTGTTAATTTTTTTGAAAGTTTAATTGTTTACAAGTATAAAACATTCTTACACTCCTGTGTCACCGCTCAGTAAAATTATAGCAACTGCGTCTTCGATCAAAGCAGATGACCGACAGCCGATGGAAGAAGAAATCGTCAAAAAATCAAAGTAAGTGCGCTATTGCACTTTCAGCAATCAATATTGCTTCCCTAACGTATGGGAGCGGTAGATATTCTTTAAAGACTCTTCATAGGTGTTCAGCGCCCTCAATAATAGTAATACTCTTGCTGAGTGACGTTTAACCTTATAAAATCAGTGTTGCAGTTGTCAACTAACTGAAAATCTATTGTTCTTCACTTTCCATGCTCATACTTGTTTCATGTTCTACTCATTGATTACTACGCTTTAGGGTTCAAAAATCATTGAAAGAGATGTACTTACAAAGATTCAAGGAAACAAATCCTTTCTCATTGCCTTTTACATTTGATATCGAAAATACATGGGTTTCTTTGGAACTTAGGGAAAATACAGAAACGGATGAAGATCCTGATGAAGGGGTAGATAAAGAAAGGAAAAGAAATAAAAAACACTCCCGTGGGACACAAGATCATGCGGAATTGCTGAAAAATGCATTCTCAAAACAAAAAATGCTTATTATTGAAGGAAAGCCAGCGAGGGGTAAAACGTCTCTCATGCGAAGGTTGGCTTATGAATGGGCAAAAGGAAAGCAAGAACTGTCTCACTTTGATCTGATCGTATATGCTGAATTTCGTAAAGTACGCAATCAGGTGTTTGAAAGCATTGCTGATTTAGTGATTGAGTTTAACAGAAACTACAAGAATTTCATCGAAAATGAAGGACTTGAGTACCTTAAACTTCATTTAAGCAGCAAGAGTTATTGCAGGCAAACTTTGTTACTGTTAGATGGCTATGATGAATCATCTTTAGATAAACAGTGCACAGAACTAAGTACATATTTTACATCCAGTGCACTTGAAAATCCACTATTGTTCAACATTGTGATAACAACAAGACCAGGATACTTGTCACAATTTCATGGACGAAAAGGAAGATTTGTTTTTGCTAAAGTTCTTGGCTTTACAACCATCGAGCAAAGGAGGAAATATATATCTAATCACTTTGGCTCAATAAAGAAAGCAAGCAAAAAAATCGTGGCAGTGCACGCCTTATTAGACAACAGCAGTTTGAATAAACTTGCTAAAACGCCACTATTTCTGACGTTCATTTGCCTTGTACATGAAAGAATTGTTGATGGCACATTAGTGGAATTGTATTGCAATATTATAAGATGGCTCATTGATAGGCATCAGCAAGATTTCCCTGATCGTGATGTCCCTGCTCTCTTTGGACTTCAAAACGGTTCCAATGACAAGTTTGACACCATTCAAGATCATTACCTACACTTTCCTCAGCTCTATTGTCTTGGCAAAATGGCACTGCACAAGTTACAGGTGAATGTATTCCAATCTTCAGATTGTGCGCAATTTAATGTGCAGTCAATTATAGAACAGGTTGGGTTGTTGAGAAAAGAGAAAACATATGACAGTTCATTCAGACTAACAACCTCATTTCACTTTCCACAAAGAACCATCCAAGAATTTCTTGCCGCTTTCTACTGCTTTTGTTCAAGTGATGCTACAATTGAACGGTTGTTGCCTAATTCTAAATTAAACACATCATTTGGCATGAATGAATTTGAGAGATTTCTATTACGAATCGCTTTGTCTGATAGAATACCAATACATACAGAGAAGCGCAAATATTATTTCCACAGAATAGTAGATATTGAACTAAATTTAATATTTGATGCATTCAATACAACCGTTGGTTTCAACCACAAGGTGTTACGTTGGTTCTTATCACAGTGCACAAATGTTCAAAACATTCAACTGAGTGGCAAACTGAACAATGTAAAGCCGATAAGTAACTTGTTGAATGATACATCTGCATACAAAGAATCATCTGCAAAACCCACAATGTCCAATTCATCACTAGTCTCATTCAATGACTTGATGATGCTCCACTCAGTGAAATTTTATAGATGCACATTGGAAGTCAATCCTCACCTGTCATTCACAAATTGCCCATCCTTAAAAAATGTGATATTCATTGGATGTGAAATAAATAGCACCAAAAACCTTGGCATTGCACCATTGCCAGCAATCGACACTGTAGAATTTGATCGATGCAGTATTGATATAAGAGCGTGGCAGTCAATAGTTGATGCACTAAGGAACAGTTCTGTCAAATGTTTGAAGCTGATATTTGAGAAAGATATCAATAAGACATTTTTTATTCAGTTGCAAAAATGCAGCAATCTTGAAAAAATAAAAATTACAATTGATAATTACACAATTCGTCAAGATGACATATTACCGTTCAGTGATTTGAAAATGCTTCACTCAGTGAACTTCTGGAACTGCACGTTTGAAGCCAATTCCCAGCTGACATTTATAAATTGCTCATCTCTGAAAAATTTAGGATTTAGTGCATGTAAAATGGAAAGCAGCACAAATCTTGGTATAGCAACATTGCCAGCAATCAGCACTGTGAGATTTATTCATTGCAAATTTGATCTAGTAACATGGTTTTCAGTTACAGATACAATAAGGAACAGTTCCATCAAATGTTTGCAGCTGACATTTGGGGGAGATTTCAATGAGAAATTCTTGATCCATTTGCAAGAATGCAAAAATGTTGAAAAAATGGGAATTAGAATAGCGGCTTACACAGTTTGTCAAAATGACCTGCTATCATTCAATCACTTGATCAAGCTCCACTCTCTCACATTTGGAGCACCAGATTCAAGATTCACATTTGAAGCCAGTTCTCAACTATCTTTCACAAATTGTCCTTACCTGAAAAATTTGAAATTTCACCTATGTAAAATTGAAGACAATACTAATCTTGGTATTGCAACATTGCCTGCAATTGACACTGTGGAGTTTGATCAATGTCATATTAATTTGAGAGCATGGCAGTCAATTACTGACGCAATAAGTAACAGTTCTACTAAATGCTTGAAGCTGACATTTACTGGAGATTTTAATAAGGAATTCTTAATTCACTTGCAAAAATGCAGCAATGTTGCAAACATGGAAATTACGATAGAGGATTACACTATTCGTCAAAATGACTTATTGTCATTCATTAACTTGATTAAGCTGCAGTCAGTAGCATTTAGAGAATGCGCATTTGATGCCAATTTTCAGCTGTCCATCACGAACTGTCAATCAATGACAAATTTGGAATTCAGCGATTGTGAAATGAAAAGCATTATTCTTGGTATTGAACCATTGCCAGCAGTTGATATTGTGAAATTCTTTAGATGCACTTTTCAAGCCAATTTTCAGCTGTCCATCAAAAGTTGTCCATCCTTAAAAAATCTGGAATTCAGGCTCTGCGAAATCAAAAGCGGCACAAAACTTGGTTTTGCAACATTGTCAACAATTGATACTGTGGAGTTTTCTGAATGCAAAATCGATTTGGTAACACAAAAGTTAATCATGGATCAAATAAGGAGCAGTTCTGCCAAATGCCTGAAGCTTTCTGCCGATCATTTCGTGAAGGAAAGCTATCCTGACTTTTTACATCACCTAGAAAAATGAGAACGCATTGAAGAAATTCATATAACAAATTATGACATTGGTAATATTTTGAATCTTTATGAGGAAGAAGTGGCTGCAAATTTAGCGCATACAGCACAAAAATTATCAAAACTCAGAAGCATTACTATCTGGCATACTGAGCATGGACTGGAAGAACGCAACAAAAAGCGAATTGAGAAAGCTGGTCAAGAACGAAATCCCGATTTTTCAATCAGATTTGAAAAGGAGCCATCCTGAACTGAAACCTATACGAAATTTCTACCTCGCTTGAAACAAATTCCATTAAATTTCAACAAATTTCTTCGATGCATTTTGCAAATATTTGATTGTATCTTTATTTTTAATGGTTTTGAAATTTAAATGCTTATGATTCTGTTTGCTATGGTTCTGTTTTGAATTGTAAAGCAGAAGTGGGTGCTCATTTAGCAGATATAATCTAAAACGAGCGAGTCCGCAGCAGCAAGATTTAACATTTGCTGCGAAAGCGATTTAATTACTGCTAATGATAGGTGATGCGCAAACGTGCATCCCCTTTCTCTCCCACCTGGCGATATATCAATAGGATTTATCGTCCTGTCGCACTATACGCGAAGGGGGTAATTATATCAGGGACGCAATTAATGCTGATGTTAGAAATCATTTATTCGCTAGGACTGTCGCGAAGGCACGCGATTTCAGTCCCAAATTAGGGTTTTCTATGAACAGAATGTCAAATAGATTCTGGCTGTCTCGAACTATTACTCACTCGCATGCAATTTACGCTGAGTCAGAATGTTATGACTACAGAATAAGCTACATCTTGCGCACATCCTATCTGCGAATCACTATTAAAATGTAGTCGTACAGGCCTGTACCTACTCGTATTTCTCTCCTTTTTCACATATATAGTTTTGTAACAATAAATAAACTGAACCACCAAATATTGGTCCATCTCATTTGCCTCCACAACAAGGACGCGGGTGATCTTATGAATTCGATTATCATTTGCTTGTGTCTACAATAAGTAGCTTCACTCACCAGTTGTCTCGCTCACAGTATTTCTATATTCATCAACGTGTCTGCCATGAAAGCCAGTATGACGAATAAAATGGGAAAGAGAAAAACAGGAAGAACAGCAACATTTTAAATACGAAACCCCTGAATTGAAGAAAAACGAATGAGACATAGACTATTTCTATTTGTTTCCTAAAATGATAAAATTGCATTGTATATCAATCTCTGTCTGTTTAGTCAAAGCTGTCAAACGTTTTACTCGCAAACCTCATCAAAATATGCAACATTTTGCAGTTTCAGAGCTTCAAAACCAATACTGACAGTATTCGGCAGCAAATACCGCGCGAAATATTCCAAACAATTGCCAAATTTTCGATCAAGATGCGCTAAAAGTTCATTCAATGGCGGTTTCCTCGAGTGCACTGCAGAAGGCGTTGAAGCGAATACGAATTCTTCTGGAAGATTTTTGTGGCAATTTATTGCAGAGGATGGAAGGATGTCTGTTGCTCTCGATGCGAAAATGACCGACTCGAACGGAACCTTGTAGTGCGGTTTGAAGTCGCAAACAAACTCTCCACGTGTTGTTAACTGCAAATGAATGAGTATTGCAACAGTAATATTGTATTTAAGCATATTTTACATTTGAACCAGCATAGCGCAAATCACAATTGCAATTATCATTATAATGTATGGGAATTTGAGAAGTTTTCACTCTAATGGTTTCAACAATAATAAAATGAGAGCAAAACAGCTCAGTTTGCACTTGAAAATGCAAGAGCAGTTCTTTTCTGGATTACGGTATCATATTCTTTCCGCCCATCGACAGTCAAAATTTGCATAAATCGTACCTTGAGCCAATGCCATCGGGCCAGCTTCTGCAAATTCCACTTGGCCAACAGTTTGCCTTCTACAAAGCGCTGCAGTCGTTGATTATTCGTTACCCAAATAGCCACTAAACCATTCTCAGCTAACAATGTGTCAATTGGCAAGGATAACAGATCGTCTTCGAATGAGGTGGCGTATCTGAAGGTGAAAAGTAGGAGAAAGGAATCTTTCATTAGCCAGTTGTGACCTGGGCGTAACGAATTTTCCCGCGTACGTTACACCTAAACGTCACTATTATACTACCAAAAATGACATTACAATAGTTTTATTTACAAAAACTTTATTAAACACAACTTATCTTAATATTACTCAGTCCTAGGATTCATGCTACCTTTTCAGCGCGAAAATCATCGCGAAAATTACTGTGGCCTGAACTTTACAAAATAGAACCCTAGCGTAAATTATTCTCTTGCGACCAACGAAAAGCGATATAATTCAAAACATTGCCACTCACGTCTTCTGACGCTTCACTGCTTTGTTTTCCCACGGCGGATCCAGGAGAATAAAGTCGAATGTACGACTGGCTAAAAAGAGACATGCAGTCGACATCAGAACACACTGGAGAAATGCTTTAGGCCTTATAACCTATATATCCGTAGTTGAATGCATAGCTGTGCCAGATATAACATTACATAAAAGCACCGTAGCCGAAAGCAAGCTTGCTAGGTAGTGGGCTGTTCACTGTTCTACCTCTATCCTTCACCCTAGTCAAAGTGTTGGTAAATTTATAGACTGAAACCCTCAAGTTATTATTGAATTTTGACTGGTTTCTACGTGAACTTGTATACAGTTGAACATACTAGTTCATGATGATATTGAATCAAAAACAAACTGCAGAAAAGTTAATGAGACACCTACATTGAATTAAATGGCGAGATAGTGACGCATCGCCAAGTATGAACGCTGATCGAGGGGGCAAAACATATTTGCTGTTGGACAGTTCGATCATAATACAATCATCTGAGGAATTTCTCCACAGAACGCAACAATCATCGCGCCATTCCAGCGAGTTTGACCTGCAAAGTGTGTTAGTGAGATTGAAATTTTACTGTTGCAACCTAGCTACAGGAAGCAGTACTAAACCGTAAAATAGCAAAAATAAAATAAAACTAACCCAACGAGGTCAACTTCGACGAATGAGCTCATTTGCCCTGAAGAGCAGGGGAGAGCGTCGAGACCAGAGAGCTCATTAGCTGCGGCGCGAGCATCTTTATTGTTCGTAAACGAATCTTCTTGCTTCTCATGAAAGAAGCTCTGTCCCAAGTTTACGATGTCGGCGTGTACAGCTGCAACATGCTCGCAAGTCTGAAAAAACATATAGCTGTCACAGTTCGCATCGCATGTCATGATGATGTCACGCAGGTCACGTGATCACAACTTCAAAAAACATATAGAAGATTCCGAGGATATCAGTGAATAAGCGCAGTTGAGCGGCGATACACAGTTCCCCCTGACCTCATAATTTGATCTCATGTCTGTCTCACTGTTAGTCCGCCTAACAGCACTCCTTGTCATTGTTGATCTCCAATAAACCCTTGTCTACATGGCCAAATCTATACCCTGACAGAACATTTAGAAATAGAGCCGTGTTCGTGGCTATTGAGTTGATTCCAAATATTGCCCATTATACATGTAGTCTATAGACATTGGTGCATGATACTCAGACTAATCATTTTAACCCACTGTAACAGTAGAAAATTAAGATGATATCGTTTGTGCAGCAAATTTCCAAGTGTACCTGCTGAAATTTGGGATCGACATAACAGTTGAGCTGAGGTCGCTTTCGTTTTCTCCGTTCCTTGCCTTCATTCTTTGTCTTTTCCAGCGCGGCTACTTGACTGTCCATTCGAAATGGCTCGCTGATATCATACAGTACCTTTTTCGGCGCGAAACTGAAAAAGGCATGTTCGTAAAGTTCATAGAAAAGGTCAGCGTGCTAATTTTTGGTGTTGACATCAATTTGACACTTATAAAATTTCAATTGTCTACACATGCGTATAAGCAAAGGATCTAAAAATGGATACTTACGTTAAAAGATATTGGGCCATGTAGCGATATATAGAATTTTGAAAATTGAAATTGGCTGCTATGAAAAATATATTGCATGATGCGGTTAAAGTTAAGAACAGTTCTATTACTTCTAAAAGCGCAATGTACCCTTGCAATGTACGATATTGCGATTTGTTTGATTGAGAGAATTAGTGGGCCACAAACCGCGACTGTTTGTAAACGTTGTCATGATAAGCCCAATCGTCCAAAATTGCACAGTTGGCTGTTTGTCCGACTAGCATTTAGGAGTTATCGGCATTCGATTTGGCTTCAGTGACCGTTGTCAACGAGAGAGCTAAACAAATAGAAACATAAGTAAATGTGAACGAGTTTATGTCAGCGTTATCGCATGGGGTTGACCGGTGTAATATGATATCAGCATTTAGTTAAATTATATTTTAAGGCAAATTATGACAATTTGAGATTTCAGTATAATCTTCAAGAAGACAAATGTTTCGATACGTCTCCCTATCAGTTATTTTCGGTAGTTGCATGTATATTGCAAATTGCCGCAATTTGCATTGAACGTCCAATTATGTCTTTGTGACTGTCAGACTTTCACCACTGTCTCAGCGATAGTCAATCGAACTGTTGATAAACAGATGTTCTCGAATATAAATGTGCGACGGACAGTTGAATGCAAATAAAAATTTATTATGCACCATCAATCATCAAGAAAAGCTCCATCCATAAGTTAAAGTCGTTAAACATGACACAGTAGAACGTACTTTTAAAAGTATAGACGTTGGACTGCGCAGTTTCATACATGTTTCTCACGACCCAGGGCAAATATTCGCTGCGGAAGACGACCACGTCCACACCAAATAAAAGTCCCAATTAAAGATAGCACAACAGACAACAATAGGAGAGCATAAGAACAAATCGACAATAATACAATAATAATCAGAACAACAGCTCAGACCAAGAACTCAACAATTAAAGTACAAATGTTTGATCGCACAGAGTCGCTTAATAATGCTTCTAACGCAGTCCACCACTCTCAGTTGCAACTTTACACATAAAGCGAACAAAACAAAAGCATAGGGTGATCCAGACTTGCGGACTTGAAATTCCTACAGGCCCGCCAAAATCTGTCGCAATCAGGCGTCCAGCACGAAAACGTTTAGAATTTTTAAAGTAAAAGAATTATAATGCCTTCATGTGATCATATTAAAGGTACGTTTATACTTAAACACACTGCACTGTTGGACCACCCTGCATAGTTATCACATGCTTAAATGGACCCAAATCAATCAGCAACTTGGCCTACATATGCACATTCTATCATGTAGATTCCAATTTCCTCATTTTTCATCGAAACACGCTCTAAATGAACCAAAATGCGATTAAAACTTGGTAGGATGCTCAGATTGTTGCAAGTTGCGATGTTATTAAATGCTTGCAATTTCGCGCAAAAAGTAATCAAAAATCCATTGAGATTTTTGAATTCAATAAACTGAGCGTCCTACGAGCTTCACTCTTCACATTTTTGATTATTATGAGCTTATTTTGATTCTACGCTGGTGAACTTACATATCTAGGCCAGCCTGTTGCTTCTTGACCTAAGCTTCCAATTATCAGATGGCAACAAAGAGATATATTCATCGGGATCAACCATTCATGCAATACTCATCCTATTTCATCAAAGAGTAATGGGCTGTTCATGAGAGGACCTTTTAACCTCAGTGACTAGATACGCGCAGTAATAGAGGGAATATTTACACATTTTAGTCATAAGAATACAGGCTGATGGGGAAAAGATAATACTGAGAGGAACAAAACTGCATCAACAAAGAGCTGGATTCATTGATAACCATGTTAACAGATTTACAGGATATCTTTCGTAAAGGGAGAAATTTCAAAAGAAAATCACAAATCACTGAGTATGGCAGCAAAGCGGAAAATATGGAAAAATTATGCGTGTCATGACAATCACCCTTTTTCAATTGCGCCGCTTGATTTAAAATTTCTTCCAACTTTGTTGATGATATGATACAACAAGTTGTTAGATTTGATAGCGATGCAGCAGCCTTCATAAGATGAAGGTGTAAATATTTAAAGTTATGGGGTCCCAAAAAGAATTCATCGAAGCAAGATGGTACTACAGTAGCCGAGCACCGCGTAAGCAGCTTGCACCCCGCGCGCACCAAACATTACACCACAAGTCATAACACGCCCGGCAACTGGTAGAAGCAGAGGAATACGTACGCACAAACAGAAGATCCCGCAGTAAAGCCCGCCTCTGACGGGATAAAATATAATAGGAGCAGGGATTTAGGTACGTAGATACGTACGAACACGCAGGTAGATAATCAGACTAAAGGGCGACCAGTACGAGAGAGGTCCTAAAGCGATTCTAGCCTGATTCCAATGTTTGCATTCAAATAGCACCGTAAGGCTTGCTATCACCACAAATTCTTACGTAACGCAGTTCAAATCACGCGCCTCCGATTACAGTAGACTTCGCGTACCGGTCGACCTTTAATCCGATTAGCAGGTAGAAGCCCCGCCTCCGATTAAGGTAGCCTTCGCGTACCGGTCGCCCTTTAGCCTGATTAGCAGGTAGAAGCCCCGCCTTCGGCAAGCAAAAACAGAACTGGTGCATTGGTTCAATGAGCATGATCAGCAGCGCCATGGAGGTCACTGCCACCCTCTCTCTCCGCCTTCGACAGCGCGCTGATGATGAGGAAGGTGATGACGCCAAAGACGACGAACATCGCTTTGAGCAGGCCGGAGCGGTCGTGCGAATGACCCAACTCGGAGCTCAGCATCTCTACGCACGCAACGTATACGAACGTGCCGGCTGCCAGACCTGAATAATGAACCATGTGAGTGTTTACGTTTATTTCCTTAATACGGCGTTTTGACAGTTTACTTTCCAATCTTGCTTGGCAGTTCACTTTTACTGTTTCTTTCATGTGGAAGAATAATGGAGCTTTGTAAAGCAGTTGATTTGACTGAATTGAGGTAATATGCGAATACACTTCATTGCTCAACAATGCTACTGAGTGTTTAGGTGTACCGTACAAACGCATCACCCTGGAGGACGAAATTGTCCGTTAAGTGTCAAATGTCTGACTACCCTCGAATTAGGCCCCAGAAACCGGATAAATCACGTGACATAAACCTCCATTTTATTTTGTAGGCTAATGCTCCAAATTATTTACTGTATTTCAGAAAGTAAATGAAATTACAAGACAAACGTTAATTAAAAGCGTTAAAGGGATAAGCTAACTAAATCAGTAGGTTTGATAAGATACTATAACTCAAATCAGGAGATAATGTAGTAGATTTTTGCCCCGTGCGGGGCGCACAAAAATTGCCTACGGTGCCATGTTTCAGGCCCCGCGGCGGGTAATTGGGAAAAGTTTTCAACCAGCAATAAACGCACCTCGGCTAAGCCTCATTGGTTACGTTATCGCCTCTGCGCAAAGCTATCGACCTCAACACGCTGGTGGAATAGACGTGCGACGCGAGACACGACGCTGACGGGTTAACGCGGGCTGCGCGCGCCTGACGAGACAATAACGAAAACCTGACGCAATGAGATAGATAAATGTCGCCTGCCGCGTGAATGTTTAGAAAAGAGCAGAGTGAGAACAGTGGCCGGCTGGCAGTAAAACTGATTGAGATTTCTCATTGTTTTAACGTTTAATTGATTGCTTTGTAATATTAATGTCGTTTTTTCTGACATTTTAACTCAAAGCCGGTCAGTTTCTGCATGCAGGGCATCAGACAGATGCCACACAGATCAGACTATGTTATAGAAAGAGAGGGCGATTATGATGTTATTTAAAGCTGCATGGGTTTGCATTAAAGTTCTTCCCATATTACAAAACAATCACATTAGTTATGCTATAACCCCGTAGTCACACTCTCTTTCGCGAACATAATCCCATCTTTGTGGCAACTGTCTGTTGCACAGCAAGCATAAAGTGGTCAACTTTACGTAAACTTGTCAAAAAAATCCATATGTAAACATTTTTCAAGTCAGACTCCATAAAAATATCGAATATTGCCAACGAAGCTCCCCAAACAATTTGAAGCCACAAACCTTCGAGGGCGTATCTGGCAAGGAGAGTGCCGTCGGCGTCGGCGCCAGCGGCGGGAATGAGAAAGCCGACGCACATGCCGAAGGGAATGCACGCGGACAGGAAGCAAATGCTCAGAAAGCCGCCACCCGCAGGCGCTTTCTGCTGCGCCAAACTCAGTCCGAACGCGAACGCGCACAACACTTCGTGTAGCATGATTGCGATTAGTAACCTGAAAATTCACATAGTTTACACTATTATCACTATTCTCAAATATGTCCTGTTCCTAAGCACATTTAATAGTTAAGGATGACATGCAAAGTTAAATGATTGTCAAGTATAAGCGTAGCTTGTTCGATTACCAAGAAATCATTAATTCCTATATAATCAACATTTTCCACAAAAAAAAAGAAATTTCACCTAGCATCGTAGATGGCAACGCTGCGCTCGCTTCTCGATGCGACAACAAGGTTTTCACCAAGAACGATAGTATTTTCAATGCTTTACGTGCGTAAATTGATATAAAGAGATGATATCGACTCTCGAAGCAGTTTGTCTCATTCAATCATAGATTTATTATTACTGATTGCAATATTATTATTACACAAACCTCAACACCCAACTTCATATGACTATACGAACCTGACGAAATCGCCGGCGTCGTTCTGCAGGCCGAGTGCGAGGCCCTCGAAGATGGAGTGAATCGACAGACCGAACAGCAACAGCATTGAGCTGAGCGTCAACGCGTTCGAATCGAGGACTATCGCGTGGTGGTGACTGTGGCCTCCGTGGTCGTGATGGCTGTGGCTCTCGTCGGCGTCTGGACTCTCCATAAAATTCATATCCGTCATCACCTGCAGTTTGTATGTGATTGTGACAATGTGAAGAGAAAGAGCGCGAGTAGCGGTGCATAGAAGAATAATTACCATTTTTAGTTTAATAATGATATCATATCAAAAAGGACAGTTTCGAAGTCAAAGCAATATGAAATTATGTCCTTATGATTATTAAAACATTCTCAATGAAAAGTCTCCTTAATAAAGCGGTATTTAGCATCTTATCGAAAGATGTTCGACATTTATAGGGTCTTTAATCATAGTTCATCTACCCTGCATTCAATTTGATCATCTCTGGATTCAATTGAAACACTTATGTGATGAAACTGAGCGCAAAAAGTGACTAATTATGTGAAAAACTCTACAATAATCAATCAATGTCATACCAGCGGTTCTTCCGTTTCTTCATGAACAACGGCCGTCTTGACGGCGCGAGGCACTTGCCCGTTTTTCTTCTTATTCGATTGACAGAACACAACCGATTGTTCGATGAGTAAAATGAGCAGGAAACCCATCACCACTATTAACTCCGAGCTAGGCAAAGAACGCAGTAGCTGAAAGAAATGAGTTCAAAGATGGAAATAACCTATATTGACTGAGAATGGACAACTGAACGAATATTCATTCTTGGTAACTGCGTTTCAAAATGAACAGGGAATGCAGAAAAAGAACAAAATGTGCTGAGCAATGTGCCCGTAGAGGAAAATTTTCAATCAAATTGATAGTGTATGCTGAAATTTAAGGTAAATTTAACTCATTACTTAAGCCCATATCTTAAAGAGGAACTATTATCACCTCCAGCTGAAAGCAGTGTACCGTAAGAGTGTAATTATAAGCTTCAATTTAGGTTGATACTTTTAACCGCATAAAAAGTCGGGTAAAAGGCTGACCTGTGAATGGGTGACCGTTTCCCGATGGGAAACTTCCGTTCCAACCATAGTCAAGTTGGCCAATTTATAAGTCTCCTCCTTTTCCAGCCTCGTTCTGATTTTCAGTTCATGCTCTCTGATGTGCGGTATAAGTCCAAGAAAGCAAGTTGCCAAAAAGACGCCGCACGCGAAACAGTTGCTAAGCGACAGCACTACCGACGAACGATTCGTCTGAAATGATAAGAGTTTGTGGGGTTTAGGCTTAACTTCATTGTTTATGCTTAATTAAACGGCTAAGGCTTAGACTCAATATATGGCTTACAGTAAAATTCGTTAAGAGTTATTTCGTTCATGACCGTAATTCGCTTATAGCGATTAGATATGGTCGGTACCCAATATTCTGCCTCCTACTATATGTACAGAGCAAAATTCGTTTATAGCGGTATTCGCTTATAGTGGACAAAATATAACGGTGCCCTATTTGCCGGTGTAAACCATTCATTCTAACCGTACCTGATGTCGGACGCCTTTGCGCCGCGGATTGTGACCGCCGCCACGCAGAAAGCAGAACGGAATTGCGCCGATCAGCGATAGGACCAGGAATACACCGACCGCTGCGATCACATCCGCCCATAACATCATCCCGTTCCCCATAACTGTTCTTTCGCTCGATTCCGCTTCCTGCAACAAACTCTCACTAGTATTTGAAGATAAATATCAATAATTTTCATTTTAACAAGAGCACTTTCAATTTGAAGACCCTTTGAACGTCAAAAAAGATGTAGAGAAATGTCTGCATTGGTTTTTGAAATATCCTTGGTGTTAACGGTATAAATCGTCAGTCATCACATAGAAGTATTTTCTTCGTAAAATAATTAGCATATTGTCAATAAAGGCGCGTTAGATTGAATTATTCTCTGCGAAAAAGAGGTATTCAATATGAATCATCAAAGCACCAGACAAAATTAGGATTTGAATGGACTGTTCAACCGCTAGCGCTCCGTTCAAATTTGATGCGCTTAGGAGCTAAATATTACTCTTTTGAAAAACCTCCCTAATTCACTGTCGTCGTTTCATACGCACACGGAACGCATACTTTCGCTTTCATCGTCAATAGGAGCAAAGTAAGGACGTATCGTCGTTTCGATATGCACAACCGTTAGCAATCATAGAAAAACGAAGCAACTCTCAATCCATAGGAAGCTTTATTTCATCTTCAACGCATTTCTCAATGTCAACAGCAACAAGAAACCATCAGTCAACAACATTTGCATCACGAAAGTGAGCACTGAGGTCATGAAATCATCTACGGCAGCAGGGGATATATCTCTGGGAATTCGAAGAGTTCATATTAAAAACTGATTAAAATTGGAAGAAAAATATCAACGTTCCATTTAAATTGTCAAATACACTTCAAAGTAGTAGAATGATATTTTTCAGTAGTTTATATTGTAGTGCAAAAGTGATATATCAATATGGCATTCTCGGTAATCGCATGAAAAGCCTGATTGCAATTTCTCAAATTTAAAAACTAAGCATAAAATCTAAGAAAGTCGAGGGGACTAAGTAATCATCTCCTCGTTTCTATTCCACTAAAGCTCCGTCACTGAAAAGCGAGACAAGTTGGCTTAGTAACATATTTCAGCCGTATATGACTCTACGTGAAAGCTCTAAGACGCAACCAACTGTTCTCACATTTCCGTCACTAAGCTTTAGCAAAACAGGGCCCTGCTGCACGTGGAAGAATCATATCCGTCGGAAGGTGATCAATTTCTCCTGCCGCCTCTGCCTCTAGAGCCGCCTCTACCTCTACCACCTCCTCCTCTGCCACCTCCTCCTCTACCGCCTCCTCCTCTACCACCAAAGGAGCGACCTCTCATGCCGGGCCCGGAGTCCTCGCCGAAGCTCTTCGAGTCGTTCCGCTTGCCTCGCTTCTTCTGGCCGCCGAAGCCGTACTGCTGGTCGCGGTAATTGCGGGACTTGGCCCCGCCGCTTATCCGTCCGCCTCCTCTCGCGCCTCC
>NIUQ01000975.1:0-37268 GCA_002796945.1 Plectus sambesii | reverse complement strand
ACATTGCGATGCGGGCTAAAAAACTACACACTAAATCAGTGACAAGTGGCCGCGATCGCAAGCGATCAAATAGCGCACTTTACCGTATCCAGTAAGTATAAGTTCCATACTCTCGCATATTCTGAAATGAACTCACGTCCGCGACTCAATGAGTGCTTATGATAGCTGAACTTTGACTGGAATCAATAAAATATTGTACCCTCATCCAGCCGTCTTTCCACGACTGGTCATCGGTGCTTTCCTTCGGCATCAAGGCCATGAAGGACAGAGCAAAGGCCAACATTGAGCCGGGCGTCCCACTGGCGAACGTCTCCATACGGTAGTTGTCGGGCAACGACACCGACACCGCCGAATAGTCCACTTGAACAGAATAATCGGCCAAGTCTTTCTTCGTTATTGTTCCATTGCTCGTTTGTACAATGTCGTCCGCGATCGGGCCTCTATAGAACTCATCGATACCTGTAATATAAGATTGATAGCGTGCATCGGCAGACCTAAGCGCATTATACAGAAAAGGCCGCAGCCCTGCGACAGAAATTCTATACTCTACTTAATAAAGGGGCAATCGAATGAAACTAAACCTGGATAGCAGGCAGAGGAACTCACCGATTTTGGCAATTAGTCGAAAAGTGTCGGCCAAGCGCGGCTGTGTCAGCTGAGCGCCGTGAGTGCGGCTACCGAATGAGCTCGTAAAGTCAGCATTCTCTTCCCTATGAGGAGGCTGACGCAAGTCGTCCTCTAAAAAATAGCCATTTAAAGACTTGACAGAGTTATCGTCGACAGCCGGAGATGTGACTTTAACCACCAATTACAAAGACTATTGAAGAAATTGATGCCAACTTGCAACGAACGATCGTAAAAAACTTTGATGTTTGATAGTTATCATCGATTCGACAAATTTGCACAGCCCTTTGTCTTTCGTATGGCACCGCCTACTTCCATTCGCCATTCAAACTCAGCTTCAAGGCAGCAAGATAAACGTTTCTGGTTTGAGCGCGTGGGGGTATAGAAAATTTCGAAAAAGGGCTCAATGAAAATTGCTGCTTGGAGTGTGCAAAGGTGCAAATATCAGCGCCAGTACATTCGTAGAAAAGGGTTTGGTTTAAACGCACTAACGTTGCGCCATAACGATCACAAAATTAATTGTCAAAAATGAATACATATAATGAAGGTATCAATAACATACGCGAATATACACGATTAGGGATGGCGCTGGCGCATCATTATCTCCGTTTAAATGGTACAAATACATAATGGGCAAAAGAATAGACATACGGAGTAATAACCGAACATTATGGTCAAATAGCGCCGGGCAGTAAAGGAACAAACCGTCAGTGCTCGACCATTCAATCACTCCATCGGCTAATAAAGCGGCCGACTCGAGCAGTTGCGTCCATGGCACTTTTCCGTAGCGATCATGCGCCACTTTCAATCCCATAATCTCGCCGNCGATCACTCCATCGGCTAATAAAGCGGCCGACTCGAGCAGTTGCGTCCATGGCACTTTTCCGTAGCGATCATGCGCCACTTTTAATCCCATAATCTCGCCGGGAACGCCAATCGAAGTCTGCAAAGACATGTAAAAGATGAATCAACCTTGTCGAGAGTCGCTCTGCTCTACTCACTTTGCCGTCGACCGACACCGGTCTGTAGTCAATTAGCGTTGTGTTGTGGTGTTTGTGATCATGAATAATCATCAGTCCTCCTCTGAAAGTGGACACAAAGGTAGCACAACTATTGAAAATATTTCAATAATATCGATCATTTGGGATGCGCTCATTGGCTTGCTCAAATTAAATGTAAATCGCATACTGCGCTACAGAGAGCTATCATCTATCTTCCGTACTCAACTTTAATGTTATCGAGCATAATTAAAGCTTTAAGAGGATGAGACACGACCCACTTAAGGAGAATAGTTGGAGTGATAACTGCACAGATGCACGTGATCGAAATAATCAAGTAGCGCAGTCAATAAGAAGCGCCAAAGAAGTAATACGAAAGCTTCTGTCGACAATTATTCACGTTAAAATCATTACGATTAGCAAAGAGTATTCATTTTTGCGCTATTCAGCATCGATTCTAGCATCTTACATCCACCCAAATAGAAGTAATTTTCGACTGTCGATCTCCTTTAAGCGGAAATATGACTATGCCGTTCACGTCCGATTACATCAACATAGCCCTAAGTAGATGAAAAACTAAACGAACCCGCCGATTCCAGTCGATTGCGGTTGTACGATGCCGACGCAGAGACTGGCGATGATGGCGGCGTCGACGGCGCTCGCGTCCATTTTGAGCACGTTCACGGCCATTTGCGTGCAACGAGGATCCGGCGTTGTCAGCGCGCCATGCGGCAACATCTATTTATATTGCAGTCATCATTATCAGGAGTGAACAGCGCGGACGACTCGAAAAGTGACACAAAAAAGACAGCTGAAGAAATAANCGCCATGCGGCAACATCTATTTATATTGCAGTCATCATTATCAGGAATGAACAGCGCGGACGACTCGAAAAGTGACACAAAAAAGACAGCTGAAGAAATAAGTTTATAGACGCAATTCGCCTCCATCTTTCTCTCTCTCTCTCTCTCATTCAATCCGTCATACGATCACTCTCGCCCACCACCTCCGCGAAGGAGTCGCGGACAGGGAAGTTCATTCGCCCGCGAATGGCAGTGTATTGCGGATGAACAAACTACTCGGTTAGACAGTGGACATACGATAGGCGTGTTTCGGTCACAAAACGTTAGCTACTATTTGTGGTATATAATAATGTAGAAAGTGAGTAGAAAACGTGGATGTATTTGGAGGATGGTTAGTGGAGAGGAGCAGTTTTGCCAATGGACTAACCCGTAACTATAATTTGATTTATAGAGTTATTATGGTTCAAATTTAAATTTTTATATCTGAAATCGCATCATAAGTACCGCGCGAACGATTTCGTAAGAATCTCAGGCGATATCCAACCTGCTTAGTGCCGGCTATTAACTGTGCAAACAGAGCGATGGCGACCCCGCCGACAAAGATAGACAAGCCGATGATGATTACTCGCAGGTCGTCTTTACGCCGCCGATCGGCCGTCTCCCTTTCGCGCAGCGGAGTGCCTTCGCCTGCAATCGTTTCACCTATTTCTTCTTACAAAACATTTCACAACAAATTCGCTTTACATACAATTATTTGAAGACGAATGCAATTCCTGCGATCAATTACCACAAGCAACTATAAAGTTGATACAAATCGATAATGTTATTCTTCTCGGCAATTGATCGCAGATATCAGCGTCGTCGTCGTCGATTTTTGATAATAACTCTACTGAGCATTGAGTATCACTGATAATAACTCAATCGGATTGTGCGGTTATGTTTTTAATGGCTTTCTATCGCAATAATTAATCGTTATAATTCGCGCAAGGCGAAATATACTGCAATACAATTTCATCTATGATTCCATTCAGTACACACAGTAAAATAAGATGTTAACAAACACTCAACGAAATGTAAAACATGTTTAAATATTCTCAATTTAATGTTGCTAGACAGACTGATCGAAGGTAGTTTACCTCTAGTTGCACTAGAACGACGAACATCGGACGATAGTGGCAAGGTCGTGGGATGCTCTCTGACGACGCTGTCGCCATCCGTCTCAACAACCACGTCTGCGCCCAGGTTGCTGAATGACGCCATTCGGTTCGGCCTATCTAAAATGTTTATTCCAAAAAGAACACACAAAATGAAACAGAAACGCGACGCGCGCGAAAACGACTCGTATCCAGTGTTGTTATTTTGGTTAACATTGGAAAGGTATACTTTCTTGAATCGCTAGAGTCAATTAAAATACAAGAAAATAAAGCTTCTAATTTCAGTTTCAGTTAGCGTTAGTCAATTTTTGCATGTCGATATAAAAAGAGGACACCAAAATGACAGCACTGTATTGTCCTAGAGGAAGGACAATATTTCGATCAGACCCTTTCAGCAACAAGTGAGACCTGCCACAACTATGATTCTGCTACAAAAGCCTCCTAAGTTGCAGTAAAAGAAACAGTATAGTTCGGTACGAAGACAAAGAAGCCGGGTATTTTCTTAAACATAAATTGAGCATAAGACAATAAGGCTTATATGATAGTAAAAAACATGTATGATGATTATCGATTAGTCTCGTTCAAAACAGGACAGGGCCGTCGAAAAATTCATTCGAGAGAGAGAGAGAGAGAGAGAGAGATGTAAAGGTTGAGTCGGTCCCAATTGATCCGCCATCTATTTGTACAAAATGCAGCCCTATAGACAATAATCTTGGGGCGTCGCTTGCGTCGAATACAACATGCACGTGGTTTTTAAGTTTGATTCGAGCACAGCAAAATGCTCGTTCCGCAATTCTGTACAACCACGTTCAGTGTGCAATCCCGATTGGATTGCGCATTGTTCAGACCAAATGTACTCTGCATCCAACGCGAGTCACGCTCGAAGGCGATTAAACTTGGCAAACAATTTGCTCCTGAATTTGGGGGACAGAGGAGGCGCCCAACTCAACCTTCATGCAAACATCGAACATCAAAAGATATTGGAAAAAAGATCAGTCTGTGGGTAATGCAGAAGGCGAAGAAGGCGGCGTAGCGTCGAGTTCGTCGTCGGGCGGCGCCGATTCGGCGGTCAATTCGGGCATATCTTCATCGGCCGTCGGCGATGACAGTTTCTTCTCCTCAAAAATAGACTATTCAGTATTCACTTAAAATGACATCATACACTGTCAAACTCACATTCTTTACCCTATTCCTTCAATTTTAAATTTTAAATTAGTCACAAAGACTACAGAATCCCGAACGAAGCGACAGTACAGAATGGGCCCAATTCATTTTGACGTTAAAGCGCGCAAGTAAGAATGAGCTACCATTTAACTCTCTATCAGTAGTTACCTCAGTAGTACACATAGTAATTTCTGCCCACACTAGTGCAGAAAAATTATTCCGCTTTTAGGGTACTTGACCAGAAAAATAAACTGGCCCATTGAAGACTGCCACTCCGCCTGAATTCAATGTCTCCTTTAGATCCTTGAACACATCTCCTTTTCGCCTCTCTTTTCATGAGCGCATTATCTTTATAAATAACCCAAATTTAGTTATGACAGATGGACACTGACAAACATGGCAGCTCCATCTCTTTCAGAAATTTTAGAAAAAAAGGGCATTCTACAAAAAAGGTGAACCGGTCAATCGATGTTCACTTCCCCAAGGCATTGCGCAGTCAATATCCGTTGTATTTCAGAAACGTTACCTTGTTCTCCTTTCGGGCGACGGCGCGCTGTTGTTTCGACTGGCGCCAGCCCGAAAGCGCCTCCTCGACGGGCTGCTCCAACTGGTCGCACTCGAGTTCGCGAATGGCGTGCAGAATGTCGGCGGCCGTGACCGTCTTCCGCTTCGCCGCGACGGCGCTCTCGTTGGCGAAATTCGTCGCGTGCAGGACGAACACCGCCGCCGCCCGAGCCATCGCCGTCCGCGCCTCCTTCGACACGACGGCGCCGGGTGGCAATGTGTCCTTGATCAGCCGACCGACCACCGACAAAGGAAGACGCAGATCCTCCACTTTCGTGTCCACTGACATCTTCACTTTACCTATAAGTAATCTATAAGTGTTGCTGCTTGGGAACAGCTTTAGGGACTCGGCTCATACAGCGTCAGTCGTTACGATGTTTACTGCGACCAATTATTTAGATACTGAAAAACACCGTTGAGTTACTCTGTATGAACAACTGGTCGCAAAAAGATTGCCATGTTTGTGGTCAATAATGAAGAAATCATGAGATTCCACTAGTTTATTCATGATGATGATCGCAAAAAGAGCGGTTCATAGCGATTCATCACAATTCTAAATTATCCCTCTGCAAAAAACCGATAAACGCACACTTGCATGAAGTAGATTTCAAGATATTCACTATGAATACTTGTCTATCGGCACTGAATTATTATAATCGAATTTTATCCTGATGAAAATTAGAAAGCTACCAATGCAAAATTTGTCTCAAATATTACAATTAACCCGCCAGTTGACAAGTCACTAACACCAGTAGGGCAATTTACCATTGCCATGCAAAAAATAGAAAAAAGACGACGTGCGCAGCCACTCGTTGCTTAGATTCTCTTATGTTTTGCATTGGTGATGGTAATTATCGGCCTACTGGTGTTAGGCGCTTGTCGCCAGTTGCTTGCTCACTGCAGGGACAAAATTCGAAACACTATATACAAAACATCAAATGGTGGGTGCGTTGCCAAAGGGATAAATGACAGATGCGAAAGCGGCACAAATGGAAGTGTAAAATATGAAAACATTGCTCCAAAGTACTGTTTGCTCAATTGTTTACATCTCTATTTTTGAGCTTAATTTAGGAATATTTTTTGTTACATTGAGCTTAGACTTGAGCTTTGGCTTAAGTTCAAGTGGACATTGGCGTGGTCTGCAGCCGAGGTCAACGGCGCCACTTTTACAAAGAGTACCATTTCCATTCAGTGTTAACAATCATTTTTTCCCTCAAGGGGGTACAATCGCAGTAAAAATTTCTTCTTACAGGTACCCGCTCGTCCCGGAGAGTGTATGCCGCGCAATTTTGAACCCATGTCTGAGTTTGTTTGAAGTTTACGTTCAGACGTCGGCTTTCGTTAAGTGATCGTGGCGCATCGTCTCCGTGCCGTTGTCAAAACTCATTCTGCCTCCATCGCAAATGTTCAACTTCTCACATTTATGTTTTTCACTAAGATTCGATGATTTGTCATATGTTGATGGCAACTTGAATTATAGTTGAAGCTGACAAAAGAGAAAGCTCTATGAGGCAGCTTAATTTCCTATACTGTCGTCTACGATCGATTAAATGCATTTCGAAGAAATAGAAAACTGTTGCAGCAAACAGGCTTTCGTTACCTATATGATATTTCATGTGTTTTTTAATTTTCAGCTATTCTGCTCTTACTCGCGTCTTTTTAGCAATAGGCAGGCGATACAGGAAGAATTTAGGAAATGCGAAGGACTTGAAATAGTGTGGTCGCAAAAAAGATGGTGGCGGAAAAAATTATAACTGAACACAGTTATTCTTGGATTTCATACTTTTTTCTACTCGTACCCGAATCGGAATGAGAGAATTGTTCAAATGCAACTGTAAAATAAATTTCTCTCTCCGCACTCTCGTTCTGACTTGGTTCAGTAAAGAAAGGTGGGCTAGATCCAGATTTTATTCTGCAGAAGTTGCCAAGACGGCAGAGATTTTAAAGCCGTAATTTTTTGCTCCGGCGCTAGCTTATAGACAGCTAATTCAATTTCGAACAGAGCTGGTTATTTTATTTTATCTGAAGGGGTGCGCACCAGCGACGGCCTTTTATGTCAGAAGAAGGCGTCGATAGACGAACGACGCCAGTGCGGCAGTCGAGCAAGCGCAATAGAGAATACGACGAAGACGAACGACCTCAGCAGGAATCTCTCGCCGTTCAACCAGACGTTTCCCCGAAAAGAGTTCGCGTCGGGTCCGGCTCTTTCGCCATGGACGGTGAAAATGGTCGATCCTTGCCTATGCAGGTCGGTTCTCAGAGACTTGTTGTTGTTTTTAGAATAATTTGTAGATTATCTGTCCACATCCTGTAGAGGAACGATGGAAAGTAACGATAGGCCTCTACTTTTTCAAATTAAACGCCTAAAGTGCATTAAGCGTACCAAAATTTTGCATATTATTCAATTATTGAAAAAAAAGAATTATGGTTTTTGCAGCAGTCAAATTTTTCACAGTTGACAAACAATGGTTCACCACGGTTAGCCACGCCTACCACCCCCGGCGGTCTGGGCAAGGCCGGGACGCAGGCTCCTGGCGCCAAGAAGCTTATCATTCGCAATTCCAAAGGTCAGTTGGCTCTTTCTCGCTTGAAATAAGCATTGTCTGATACTCATATTTGTGCGCATTTAATAGTCCCAAATAGCGCTGCCGCAGTTTTTCAAACAAAATCACTTCGATAAAATGATGCCATCCTATATTTGTTAATCCGAGTCGACGAGCGCTCTTCTTGGTAGTTGACTAATAACGGCAAATAACTCGTCGTCGTTACCCAGCCGGCAGTGAAAGGACACTCGTCGACTCGTGAGAATATCAAAAGATATCGAATGATCATTCTTCTTTGATAACGTTTTGTTGTAAAAATACTTTTTATTATAGCGCTCATTCGATGGGAGATGTTTATCGCATATTGTTATTTTTTTATTATCTCTCCTTGATCAGATTTCAATCGTATACTTGTGTCATTTGAAATTATATATAATTATCGATAATGATATAAATCATATACTTTATATATGCAGTTTCGAGTATGTTCGCATTTCTTTAATTTCCTTTCAAGTTTGATTATGATAAATTAGAGAAATAATAGTAACATTGTTAAAATTGACGAATAATGAAGAGTGCTTTTTGTAGCTCGTCCGCAGCTTCCAAATAACTTTCTTGAGAAAAGTTGGACCAAATTGGAAGAAGCGGTCGGCGCAATTCACAGCCGTCAATCCGTGTCGAGCAGCCTCGAAGAGCTCTATCAGGTTAGTTGTGCAGCCGATACTATTGTTCGTACTTTATACTGAATAGCGAGCGCGATAGTCTGATAAATGTGCAAATCTGTTCACTTTATAATACGAGAAACTCCCGTCTCAAATATCTCCTATACCAATGCCCCCGGCTATTATCCTTGAACGTCTTTGCACTGAGTGTCGCGCATAATGACTTGTCACAAGTGAATTTTTTGTGCAAACGTGTACTGTTCTTTTCATAATAAAAACGCCAAAAAAATTATAGATCGTCGAAAATTTGTGCGGAAACAAGCAAGCAGCTGCGATATACGAGAAACTAAAGGGAAACTTGGAGAAGCACATAGCGGAACAGTTGCCTGATTTGGTTCAGGGTTCGTACGTCAATAGCACCGCTTTTCTCTTGCACATGAACAAAGTATGGACAGATCACTGCGATCAAACGGTACGAATTTTTAGAGCGCTTTACAAGTAGCAAAAATATAATATTTTCAACTGAAGAATAGGCCAATTTAATTAAATGTTTGGCCGGTTTCCAGATTAATTATTGTTTTCTTTGTCGATTTGAAACCGAGCGCTTTCGGTGCGTCGCCACTATTTCAGTCTGTCATCGCTAACAGCAATTGGGTAGGTGTCCAAAAAAGTTAAAACGGCCGTCATATTTTTAGTAGAAGATTCATTTTTGCGCCAGCGCTATTTACAAATCGACCTTTCCAAGCGTTCTATTCAAAGATGAGCTTTGTTGATAAACTATTTGTTTCTGTTTCAATCGTTTGCTTTGCAGGTTATGATTCGGAGCATTTTTCTTTTTCTGGACCGCACTTACGTGCTCCAGAATTCGACCGTACTTTCCATTTGGTTAGTTTTGATGAAATTAATGCATTTTGTACTCAAAAACTCATGACTGTCGCATAATTAAAAAAAGTAGTTTTGCATGATGATCAAACAAATTGAGCCGATTCAAGTGCGCTTACATCAGGTGCGAACTGGGCGCAATGCGCTAATTTCGATAAATTAGGTCAGAGTTGAAACGTCAAATATATAATATTTTCGTCAGAATTTGAAGTAGAATGGGAGAAAGGTGGTGAGGATAGAAATCGCGATAGTGCAGCCTAAAATTTCGCTATCATTGCTGCGAAACTCTAATATGGAAATAACGAAAGGGAAGCGTCTGGGCTGATTGTTGAAATGGGCGCCTGTGCTCGTCCATAGTTATAAATTTTGTATTGGAAATAGAGGGCGCTCAGTGCTGCTGCTTTCAGTTGTATTATTGATGTTAAAATGTTTAGGGACCTCGGACTAGATTTGTTTCGGGCTGTGATCTTGGATGATCCGACGGTGCGATCCAGAACCATATCTGGACTGCTCACCCTAATCGAGCAGGAACGGTTGGGCGAGAAAGTCGATCGACTTCTGCTCAAGTCGCTATTGAGAATGCTCTCTAGTCTGCAGATTTATCAACAGGTTAGATACTGTTCTCAGTATGTTTTACTTGCTGTCAACGTGCATCCGCTAAATTATTCCTTAGTAATAATATACTATCTCTAACCAAATTCTTTCAAGTTTTGCATGAATTATTTTTTCGCCACTGTGATTGTAGAACAAAGCCGTCGATTGAATTTAAAAGGAGTAGAAAGCCAGTTCAGAGTAGAAAGTGATCAATTTCGGATTATCGCTATTCGCATCTTATCCGCTATATCTTTTCTTAGTCTAATAGTGCGGCATGTTATATATTTTCGATCTTCACCTTTTAGAGTGTGCAGGTTAACAGAGAACAACATAAAAATCCTGTGCCTTATACTCTTAGAGGTCAAAACAAAAGATTTTTCATGTATTCAGGTTTGTGATCAAAGATCGATTAATTTTTCATTGGTAATGCAATTAGAGATATGACTAAAATAAATATGGTAAGGACCGTTCTGTGTATTCCAACTGTTTAGGTATTCGAAGGCGCCTTTCTTACGGCTACTCAGAAACTGTACGAGAACGAAGGTCGAGTGAACGCCAGAGATATGGATGTAAGTTGGTCTTACTTCCTACTCACCTAGCCCCGCATGCGTCGATTGACCATTTTTTCGTCCACTTGTGCGAAATTTCCGGCGCCTACTGCAAATCTCACACGTCGTAATACAACGCGCGCTGCTGTTGTCGCTTTTGGAGGGGGGTTTTATGCACCGTTTGAATTTCACATTTTATACGTCCTATTTCAATTCGTCCGCGTTATTTTACGCCATTCTCCGAGTTCGAACACCATTGATGATCGGACAAGGGCGCTCTTGTTAAGGAAAAATGCACAATAGCTTGCGATAGGTGCGAAAATTGTCCCTTTAGCCGACAGCATACGGTTAGTTCTCTTGCGCATCGCACTCGCACGTACGAGTCCCCCTAGGTCTGTTTTACTTTTCATTTTTTCTCATTAAATTACATGTAGCCAGCTGAAAAGCAAACTGTCGTTGCAGGTGCCGACCTATCTGAATCACGTGCAGCAACGGCTGCTTGAGGAGACCGATCGCCTCGATTACTACCTGGACTTTGGAACTCGCAAAGCGCTCATCAGCACTGTTGAGAAGTATTTGATCGCAGAACATGTACAGGCGCTATTGACTAAAGGTAATGATCACCGTTTGGCACTCATCGTCGATTCAGCAGCCTTGTTTGCGAATAGTTGACTTGGTTTATACAATGTCACAAGTATCGATTGCACTTCAAAGGTTTTCTTAACGCGTGTTCGATTTATTGACCAAGCCCTTGTTTTGTGAGCGCTAAAGTCTCCGTTTTTCGTCGAAGATTTTTTTTTCGCTGTATTTTCAGTATAAAATGAGATATGCGATGTGAAAACGTGAGGCCTGAACGTAAGTGAAACAGGGCCCTCTAACCGTTTCAAATTTAGGCTTAATCGATTTCGCGGTATGCAATCGCGTCGCCGCCTTGCTTCTCTTATTGACTCAAATGGTTTTTGTAGGCTTGGACGTAATGCTTCATGAAGACAGACGGGTAGAGCTCAAGCTGTTTTACGACCTACTCTCTCGCGTCAAAAATGGCTTGATCGAGCTCAAGACATCATTCTCCACTTACATCAAGGCACGTTGCTTTTGTCGTTAGTTACGTTATGTTCTATGTTTTGAATTAGAAAAACTACGATATGAGCGTCATTGTTTCACATTTTTTGATCCAAATAAAAGAGCAAGCACCTCTGTAATATGAAGCAATTGGCTAATTTTATGCTAAAATTCCGTCTGATATGTATGCTTTTTGATTACCATTTTTCAGGCCAAAAAAATTATACTGCTACGTTATACAATCATAGCTTTAATTTTATAGCGTTACGAGTGCAACATGAATGACATTTTTTCGAGGTAGAATCATGTAGCAGGGCAAATTTGATAATAAAACGAGTAAATTTGCATCGTCAATTGATTGAGACGATATGCATGTTGTATTTTATTGCTGAGAATGAATCTTAGCCACTTGAGTAACTTGATAAATCCACGCTATGATTCGTCAACACAAATATGATTGCATTACTGTCATTGTTCTCTGTCAGACTGCTCCTATGCTTTGAGTTGTATTGGGGCAATTGCAGAAAGTTGGCAAAGCGCTGGTGATTGATCCGCAGCGCGATCGAACATTAGTGCAGGACCTGATGGATATGAAGAACAAACTGGACGCCATCATCGTCGAGTGTTTCAACGGCACTGAAAAGTTCTCTCAGGCAGAAAAGGATGCCTTTGACAATTTTATCAATCAGCGCGTCAACAAGCCGGCTGAGCTTATCGGTACTGTCATTTTTTTTGTTGCAAATTTTTACACGCAGTGAGATATAAAGTATCCTATAAGTTTGCGTTCAAGTTTCCGCAAGTAGTCGATTTTTTGTAACACACGTTTTGACTTTCAAATCAGAGAGCAAAGTTATTGACTGTAATTAGTGGGTATAATTTGCAGCCAAGTTTATGGATGGCAAACTGCGCTCGGGTAACAAAGCGGCCACAGACGATGAGCTGGAGAAGCTGATGGATAAAGTGATCATCTTGTTCCGATTCATACAAGGTTAGTTATGCCCATTTTGGGGGCCAATGAGAGGCCTCTGGGCCCGCAAAATAGTCCAAACTTCGTATGAGACGCTCGAAGAGATTTCTTGCTTACGACACTATGAAAAGGAACAGCCTCGGATCGCCAGTTGCCACGATCGATTGGCCAGCTCCTTTTTGTGTATAATATACTATTCGATTTAGGCAAGGACGTTTTTGAAGCGTTTTACAAGAAGGACTTGGCTAAGCGGCTGTTGCTTGGACGCAGCGCTTCGGTGGACGCCGAAAAGTCGATGCTATCAAAACTCAAACAAGGTAACACTTGCATTATCTGTTCGAATCTATTACTTCTGTACTATTTAATATCTTCAAAATTTAAAACAAAATTCCCTAATTTTTGTTCATTAATTATACCTGTGTAGATTTGTATTATGGATTCAATTTATTCAGAATGTGGCGCCGGATTCACTTCGAAGCTTGAAGGAATGTTCAAAGATATGGAACTGTCGAAGGATCTCGCGGTAGCTTTCAAGCAGGTCAGTCATTGCTGTTATTTGCTGATGAATGCGCTATTAGTAGCCAAAATGGTCGCCTCTACGATCATTTAGGAACCTTTTCCACAGAGTACAGAGTTTCAACATTTTAACGGCATTTGTGGCAGTTTATCAAAAGTATAAAAACTTATACGATTAGATTGAGATTGGCTGCATTCTAAAGAACAATTAGGCAACTTTTCATCAAAAGTTATGTGGTATGGCCTGCGTCGTTCTGTTCTAACTGCATAACGTTTTGAAATCACTGATTTCAGACTGCACGTGCAAGGCTCTCCAAGTAGTATTGATAAAAAATATATATGTCGCATTAAAAGTTAATAACTTGTTTAGCTTACAATTTACTAATAAAACTTCTCAAAATTATATCAATCTATTGTCCTGCTTACCAACTATTAATTGAAGAAGTAGTACTGCTAAGGGTAAGAGTTGGATATTACAAGACATTCACAAAGTACAAGCCGAATAGGCGTCACACCATTATGTAACCAGATGTTAATATATGATTGATACGCCAAAGTTGTCGCGTTTAGTTCCTACAACACGTGGAAGGCGAGCTGTCGTGGACGGGCGTCGACTTCAGCGTGAGCATCCTGACGATGGGCCATTGGCCGACGTACCCGCCGACGGAAGTGATCATGCCGCCGCAGATGATCGAATATCAGGAGATGTTCAAAAAGTTCTACCTGAGCAAGCACAGCGGCCGCAAACTCCACTGGCAGCCGAGTCTCGGCCATTGCCTACTGCGCGCTCAGTTCAAACCCAATGTATGACCATTTTGCAAAGAGGAATTCTTTTTTGCACATAGTCAGCGTCTCGCTGCAGTTTTTTCAGTATTTTGTTGGTGANGAACTGTGAACAAAAGTGTTGTGTTGTAGGAGGAGGAGCAGCAGGCGACGACGGAGCAGGTGTTCCAAGACCGGCAATATCAGATCGACGCGGCCATTGTGCGCATCATGAAGACGCGCAAGACGCTGCCCCACTCGCTGCTCATCTCCGAACTGTACAATCAGCTGCGCTTCCCCGTCAAACCGGCCGACTTGAAGAAGCGCATCGAGTCGCTCATCGAACGCGACTACATGTGTCGCGACAAGGACGACTCGAACACCTACAACTATGTCGCCTAAGAGCCGAACGCCGAAACGTGATACCGTATTTATTCGAATAGAACGAATACCTCGAACAGAGCCACTTTTCGTTATATTTAATTTCTTTCTTATTTCGCGATATATTTGCAGCTATAGTATGATGACATGGCGTTCTATTTGAATAAGTATGGTAACTGATCGAGGAAACTTTTTGGGGGTCTGAGTCGACTCTGTGGCGAAGAGAGCACAGTGAAAGTCTTTTTATATCGATCTCTCATATATTGATAATTCGTCCGTATCGTCCACATTTGACCGGTCCGTCGCCTATCTTTTATACTGAGCGAATAATATCGCATATATCGATAATTCGCGTATATCGATCAAAATTTGCCTGTCGTGGAGGTGATTGATATATGTGATTGATTGATATATTTCACTGTAGTCTCGTTCAGTATCTTCGCGAGTAGCAGCGTGTTCAGGGTTGCCTTTTTCAGTGGCAGTTTGCCTAAATCCATTTCAGCTAATCAACATACAATAATTTTTGAGCGCATCTTTAAGCAACTATTTCAATCGTCGTTGTTTGAAAGTTTATACAAAATAATAAATGCCCCTCTCATTTGGGCATTCTGTAGACTGGACACCCAAGAGGCAACCCCCAAAACGAAGATATACGCCTACGGTTTAACTTGGACAATAACATATTGCACTGATATTCAGGGACACCCCCGCACTTTGAGATATTAAAATCCTGTCACTTTCTAATAATCAGTCCCAGGAATGTGGAACCGGTCCGTCTACGTCACCTTTTGCCCAACAACGGACATATCTGGAGCGGCGCTGGCAGGCCCCTGAAGATCAGTGAAATATTGTTCGGTTTCTGTCTGTCGGTGTTATGATCACTGCTTCGTAGAGTTGCCGCCTTTGCTGATGCGCGTCGCGTACACTAGTGACGGCGTTGTGTTAAAAGTAGGGGGGTGTTTTGTTGCGCAGTAAATGTAGCATGTGCTTCGATCTTGTCTATATGAGACAAATGCATGCTCGTTTTGCAAATTTTTCGTGTGATTTCTTGTGCTGTATCAATGAAAGACGTTCGTTTCATTATTTTGTGACACAGAGCGGCGTCTAGCAATGCCGCGAAACCTAGCTACAATTTTACGTCCAAAAGATCTGAATAGGCCCTGTCAGACACGATTGATTGCATAGTCGATCCAGGGTAGCTCGCCTTTTTGTCTCCTTGCTTCGTATATTAGTTTCTTGATTAGCGAGCCGTGAGCGCCTGGTACGAGGCTGCTCGGCTGCGCTATTAGGCTCGTCGGCCGACGGCCATTCCGGAACACTTGGAGCGTAATAAGCAAGCAACTGCATCTGAACGGTATGATGCTAAAACACAATTTAAGATGTGTCGCGCAATTTTCTGGAAAGCATAGTTGTCCCTTTGCCTCCGCTCTATGCATGATTTATGCACTGTTTGAATGTTGGGCGTACTCTGAGACTTGCGTTGGTACGTTCTCGTTGAGATTACCATATTCGCTTACCATATAGCTTCGGATAAGTCGTCAGTCGATGAGCGAAATAACTTCCTTTCAAGATAGGATATTTGATTAAGCTCGCCCTTGGGCGTCTTTTTGCATTTAAATAGGCAAAAGGGCGGTGCATAAATGGAAACCGTACGACGTCAGGCGTCCTAGCGACGGCTCGTTCATTATTTAGAAGTAACTGAGGCAGGAAATTAGCTTTTCTTGAGCAAATGTGAATGCTTCCACTTCACCTCGTCCGACTGACGACTAGTAGTGNAGAAGTAACTGAGGCAGGAAATTAGCTTTTCTTGAGCAAATGTGAATGCTTCCACTTCACCTCGTCCGACTGACGACTAGTGCGGAGTGAGGCTCGCATCGATGGCCGCCGCTCTCTATTTGATCCTCCTTATAGCCTTCATCAGCAAAAGCGTATTGTCATACCAAGTGTCTCGATTGCAGTCATCGAATGTTGCAGCATATGTTCCCGAAGTTCCGTAAGTTGATCGTATGGCGTATTGGTCTGTTTGTGGTAAACAACTTCGCTTATCAATTTCAAAGCGTCTCTGATATTCATTTTACCGTAGATTCGACATCGACAAGCAATAAGCTTGCTGAATAATTTTCAATAGCATAATTAGTGTACAGGAGTGACATTCTGTATTGTATACATTTTACTTCCCTCAGAATTCATCCAGATAACAACACGCTATTCCAAGTCACGCCCGAGTGTTTGCTTGGAATAGCGAAAATGGAAGAGTAATAAACTTGATTGAGTGAGACGAAATTAGATTTATTGCAATATGAAATTGCAATGCAATTTTTCACTGCACTATGCGCTGCGAAAAATGATAATTATTTTGCTGCATATGGTACATAAGACAGGAAGTTGTGTTTTTTGCCTTAAAATTGATGTGAAGCGCACTCAATTCCGTCATTTTGAATGATTTGGACGAGGAAAGAGGCATTATGCGGCATGCGTTGCGTCGGAGTGTCGGGCGTATTTCCTGAGCGGAAGGCGCCTGACATTGTCGACGCCGCATTGAGACTGGAACTATAGCGCGCTTCTTGCTGCAGGTTGATGGAACGTCAAACCGACGGTGCTGATGTACCGTTCTTTCAAATTCAACGTTTGAAGCAAGGCCTGGCTGACCGCCTACGCTACCGTAGCAGCAACGAGCAGTCACCTACGCAAATCGATCGCAACTGCTTTATGTCGCCCGTGCAGTGTCTGCTACCTCGAGGAGCAAGATTTCTTCTCTAATCTCACCAAGAATGTCAAATAGTGACAATGTCAACTCTTAACTGGCGCACTCATCTTGGAAGAAAAGGGGTACATTTTGGCACTGCCAGTTCCAGTGAGGGACAACTCATTTTGGAACAGCTCTGAAAGGGACATTGTCTGAAGATTTCTCGATACCCTCGTTTAAAATGTTTGACTCTGTGTGTCAGCGCTGATGAGAACGAAAGTGGGAGCAGTTTTTTGTCGGAGCTCAATGAAGTACTGTATTGACCAGCAAGCAAGTCAGCGCATGAGTAGTCAAACGGTCGCATACACGCACCAAACAGAGCGTCACTTATTTTGCAGCGGTAGCATGCATTGTACAGGCGATAGAAAGCAGTTCTGAAAATCTTCGTCGCCCATATCGAAACTTCGGCGTTGCGGTTGGGATTCGTCGCTGCTGTCGCTTCTTCGAGCCGGAGCAGAGAAAGCTTGATGCTGACTCAGGAATGTTTGATAATCGGATGGTTGTCCGCCTCTGTAAGGAGTCACATTAATGAGGAACGATCTGAAAGCTTCCAGGCGCATAAGTACGGCGCGATGAGCGAGCGCCAAGCAGATTGTTGATTTGCATGATTCTTATAGGCAAATTTTCTCGGGCCCAACTCTGGAGTAAACTGTCGCATCGCAGACACTAATTAGGAGGTGGCCATGGTTGCCGTTTCTTCATTTACTGCTTGTATTCACAAGTGTTTCCAATCGGAACTAGGGCTGTTAGTTTTTCTCAACAGTTCTTTACTCTACACAGGCACAGCACTGCCTTCACTAGTACATGGACAGAGAGTGCTCAATTAATAAGAAGCTGGCTGGAATTTTTTGTGGCATGCAAGAGCATAATTATCATTTAGAAATGTGCTCACAGGAATATAGTATGCAATTAATGCATAACTGACCACCTCAGGAGATGGGACACAGTTTAATTGTGTGGCGGCTGTCAAAACGAACACCTAATGTGCAAAGTCGCATCAGTGCGATCGCTGCTGGCGCTAAACGCATGGCAAAATCTCTTAAAAATGCCACTTGAAGACAAATGTACCTTTGAAATATGAGACGCAGGAGCGCTTGCTGACTGATCGGTTTACTCTGAGCCGTCGGCGCCGACCATACCGTACTGGTTCCCAGCAAGAACAGCACCAACGCGATGACACAAACGAACATGATGTCTGCGACGGTAATTGTCGTGCGTTCGCTGCGCAAAACTTCCTTCTCACTCAAATAGTGCTGATGTTTTACATTTCGCAGCTTATGAGCTGCCTGACGGCGTTAAGTACTGCAGTTCCGGCTATTTGGCTATTTGTTCGACATTGTATAAGTGGGTGGCGCCGGAAGAACAGAGGCACGAGCGACTGCGGCGGTCCGCCAAGCCAATAATTGTTGCAAACTCGATCGAACGCGCACTTTGGCGGCCAACTACGCAACGGCTTCACCGATCTGTGGCTAAATGAAATCACCACGCAATGCGGCGCTTGAGTGCTCGCCACAAGCCGCAAAGAGTTTTTCGTCACCTGATGCTGTATTTACACCATCTCCATAATTCATCGTTCATTTTTACTTTTTCTCTTCCGCTCTTATTCTGTCCTTTAATCGCAGCAGTTTCCAGTCGCTCCAGAGTAAATCGGTTTGATGGAAGATTTTGACGGTTAGAACGCTGTCAAACAATTTATCTATAGTTGGAAGGTCTGAATCTTCCACTGTATCCCATGACTTAACTTGATGGATGTAAAAAATGTAGTTATTTCATCTGGAAGACTGTCATCAAATAAGTAATTTGTCTCTGACGTGCTGTAGCGATGCATGAAAGCAGGCTATTGAAGCTCGTAGGACGGTTGTCTATAGTTTTCTTCGGACAAACTGGGTTCATACAGCTAATAATGTTTCCTTGAAGAAATTTTTCGAATAGGCTATGCAGACAATAGATATTGATCGAATCTAGCTGTTAATGTATTTGTTCGAAAAAATTGCGCATTGTCCCTTCTCGACACCATAGCGGAATCACAATGGTTACGCCTTTCCATTGTTCTTTTATAAGGAAGCACTTTGCCAAGGGAAGTTGTCTCTTTGCAAATCGGTTCACTTCCTAGTTACAGCCAGCGATCAATTGTGCGAACAGGCTTACAAGAAATAGAAAAATCACTCTTAAAAAAACAACTGTATTCGGGATTGGGTCGTTTTCGTCATTTCCTTCATTTTGGCCCTTTTCGAATTTTTTTATTCTTTACAGGAAAAGTCTCATATCCATGTTTCAGTTTCGTGCCAAAAAAAGCGAAATAGCATTCAACACAGAATTATTCCACTGCTGTTCTGCCGAGGTCTTTAGTCATTGAGGCCGATACAGGCAGCGTCAGCGCCTTATGAATGGTGCAGTTCATAGACAGTGGTCGTAAAATTTTGAATTTTCACTCTCTTTCATTCAGTTTATGTAATTTTAATTCGGGTATTTACAATTTCATTTATTAAAGTTAGCTAGAGGGATGATGTATTTTAGTTTGTCTTCGAGGCAAAAGTAATCTTTCGATTCATCAAATTAGTAGAGTATTTTAATATATTTCAGTTGAGTACTACTGGTTATCACAGTTTAGTAGAGTTATTATCGAGCACATACAGGCATAAATTTTTCATAAGAATATTATTAATAATTAGCATCATGTGTTTTCGTCAATATTACTAATAGTATAATGTGTAGTATGTTTTTAATCTTACGTGTACACTCTTGACCACTTTGGCGTAGTTGGCCCATACACGATTGCCGCTCCCTCTGAAGTTCACTTTCTCCATATTCGAACGATCGTACATTCGAGTGCTTGCTAACGCCGTGATCGGCAGCGTCATAAAAGTCGCAGTCATAAAATGCGTCAACTGAATGCGCTGTTGTAACTGTCGTCATTGAGTTGTCGGATTGTATGTAACCGATTGATCAGCCGTTCCCTCCGGTAGTCGCGCGAAGCTCGCTGACGATCCGTTTACAGCATCGGCATCGGGCATAAATCACGCGCTGAAGGGGGAAGGTCGAAAACAGACGGGCAATAAAGTCATAAATCGACGCCCGTGGCTGGCTGCCGTTCACGTCGGGCGCCTGTGTGTTCCGATAAGGGCCGACATGTGACAAAAAAGTGCGCTGCTTTTTTCTTCCGGCGCGAGCAGCGCCGCCTTGCTGCCGATGCGCGAGCTTCCTTGCCTGATTCATTCTACTCACTTCCTCTCTCTCTCTCTCTATTTTCGCTGACTCTCAAGCGACAAAAGGCTGAACACCCACGAGCGTCATTTCATGTGCAGTCGCGTCTACAGCTTGAGTCAGTCGCCGAAAAACATGCATTCTCTCACCTCAAAATGCCCGAAAGGGCTTTCAAGAGGAGCAAGTAGGGCAAGCAACCGCTATGCAACACAACGCAAAAGTGAGACAAAACTTGGCGCGTCGGTTTACACACATTAGAAATCTTACATGTCAAACATTTTTGCCCAACTGACGCAGCATTCCTCATGGGACCGAACACTCGTGATCAGGACGAATATAAAAGAAGCAAATTGGTGCATAAAACAAAGCACTCTGAGCAATGGCCGACAAGCGACAATAGTGCTGTATGTTCTTCCCAAGCTTCATTCGATAGAGAACCGCGCTTCTTGTTCGATTTAAGAATAACTATTAGACGCTCTTGCTTGTCCAAAAAAGGTAATTTATGATTTATAAAAAAGGTAGTTTTTAGTATTCTGAAATGCTAGTTTTGGTGTTTGTGCAGGCTTTTTTGATCATTGAAGGGTTATCACGTATCCCGCCAAATCGGGCGGGAGCAGACATTGGCGGACAATATGCGGCATAGAGAGCTAGCTGGAAGTTGTGTCTCGTGCCCCGCATAGGCACGGGTTGCAATGCTATTAATGTGCGCGCACTGTTCGAGTGATCTGCAGTTGTCACGTCTCGCGCGCTGATTGGCGTCGGATAGTGGCAGGCACGCAGGTAAGGCGATTAAGGCGAGTGGCGCACAACGGCCGGCCGGTTGCGGCTCTAATACTGTTTTTCCTGCGCAGAAGCCATTAGTGGCGAGCTGATAGCGAAGAACGGCGATAAAAGCGACCGACGCGTAGTTAGTCAGCGGCTTGGACAAACTCGGAAGGTCGGCGTGATAGCCGGACGGGCGAACGGTGCCGGTCACACGAGCGCCATTTCGCTAGCCCGACGTCATGCAAACAGTAGTAAAGGTGACGAGCGGCCGTAACCCGACTGCGGCGGCTCGCTTTGATCTGCGCGCCCGTCCATCACCGGTTTCTAACGCACCATCGGCTTTACTTGGGCCAAACATACCGTACTTTAACAAAAATCTGTCTCCAAAGAAGGCGAACGTTTGGCATATTGTGCAGGCGGCTAATGCAGAGTGTCAGAGAGCTTCACCAAAGAAATACACACACACAATAAGATATGTTAGACCATCATGCTAGTGGAAATCGGGTTTTATCGCGCAGACAACCGAAATATGATACATCGCTGTTGGCGTGTTTCTCAATTATAATTGCGATGCCGAAAGTGATAATTATAAGTGGTGGTCTGCTCTGCGATAGTATAGCCCGAGATCGAGTAGCTTGAGCGAATCAAAGGAACAGTTGGACGGGAAGCGAGCAAAGATACGTAGGCAACGTAATGAGCGAATCGCAGAGAGAAGCAGAGCATCGATAGGAAGAATCGTCTGAGGGGGGGCTCACATCATTGTCAACTTATAAGTAAAAAGAATACTGGAAGACTCGGTCACAGATTGACAATATGGCATGGAGCAGTGACGAACATAAGTGATACATTCTGTACAAAAGAGATTGTCAGTGTGCACTATGCTGGTAACAAAATCATTAGGGCGGCGCTTAGGTGGTACAAAACAACAAATCATTTTAGCGTCAAGTTGCCGGCCAATCGTAATGCGATCGGCATATAAGGCTGTGTTGCATAAGAGAAGACTGTAAATAGTGATTGAAAATAGAAACCGATAGTCCCTCTAAGCGCCGCCGAAGAAGGGCGCCGCATGATCGCATATTGGCCGCTGCAAAACTGCTAATCAATACGCACAGCCCAATTTCATAAACAAACAATACACCATCAAATCAATACTTAACGGAATTTGACGGTGAATTTCAAACTAAACTAACTTTTTCAGTGATTGTGCATAATCGTATAAATGTACAATGGTAAAATGCAAAGTGGAACGGCGCTTGTGAAGTGATTATCTATGGCCGACCGGCTGGCGAGCTGGCGATGCTCGACGACGGACTGAGGTTCTCAAGGCTAACGTTCAGCGCGCTCGAAGACCGCTCGGGCGACGACAGCAGTTTAGACGCGTCGCTGTGAGTCGCCATGTGAGCCTGAAACTACCAAATTATTGTATCCATCTTTTTATTCTCAAAATGGGGTCTTCATAGAGCGTGGGCCGCGGTATTTTCCAATACTTTGACGCACGACTACCGTATACACGCTGAGTAATAGTCGATCCTACGCGCCGACTGAATGCACTTAAGAAACGGTAGGACGGAACGCATGAATGGACGATCGAACGGGCGGCCCAAGAATCAGTCATCATCAGCAGAATCGAGCGCGTGGGCACCGAACGGCGCGCCTCGCATTATCCTCCCCCACACGTTCAATATAATCTACACTACCTGTGATCGCGAAGATGGTCCTGGCGGCGGAAGGCCTTGCTGCAGATCTCGCAGGAGTACGGTCGCTCATCGGTGTGCGTTCGCTCGTGGATGAGCAGGTTGTAGGATTTGGTAAAGTGTCGCTCGCAGTACTTGCAAATGAACTCCTTCTTCGGCCGATTCGATCGGCCACCGCCTCTCGGTTTCTGCGGCAGCATGAACCTGAAACAGCATCATTATTCGACTCCGTCATCATAGATTATATTAGCGTTCAATGGCCAATCGACATTGATGCCGGCAGCGAAACAAAGAGCAAGAGTCAAATTGGTGAATTGACGTACCAAGGAGCCTTGGACATAGGGGGCGTGATGGAGAAGACGGAGGCGGCCGCCTTGGACATGTTGGCTTTGGGGTCGTCTTTCTCTTCTTCGGCGATACTCTTTCCCATACGCTTGAAGTCGAACCTGGGCGGAGGACTGATGTCGGTCTTGACCCGCTCGGTCGGTCCTTCGACGCCGCACTTGGGCATGGCGGCGGCCTGCGCGACGGCCATTTGCTGTTGCCATAAGAGCGTCCAGTAGCGCATGAGGAAGCCGGGGTCGTTGGCGGGCGCGACGGCCGACGGGAAGATGGCCGAAACGGAGCCGGCCGACGGCTGCTGGCCGATAGGTCGCATGGCGAACGCGTTCATGGGGAAGTGCATAGTCGAACGCTGGAACATGGCGGCCGCTGGGTGATGCTGCGCCAGAAACTGACTTTGGGCTGCTGCTGCTGCCGCGGCGGTCAGAACTGCAAAAGAGACCGATCAGCGATGACGGGCCGCGCGACGCTTTAAGGGGTCATTGGCGGTCGTTGGGCGACGCGGTGGGTGTCGACGCCGGACGGGCGGCCTCTTTGTGCGCGTTTACGGACGCCGCACAGTACCAACAAAGTTACCGCGATCACGACCGCCCATTAAATTGATAATCACTTGGCACCTTTCACGCCTACAGGAAACAGTTATTGCCTAGGAGGGGCGCGCTACACTCGGCGTCGCTCAATGAGGGGCAGACGACGTCGTCGTCGACTCCAATCCGCGGCTCTCTGATTCACACTGCTCGCGCCTCGAATGACGCTCGACCGACAGACCGACGGTGGGCGGCGGGCGGAGACAGATACGGTGAGTTGGCGCAGCGCGTGCGCGCGCGTCTCCGGTCTCAAATGGACGGTAAAGCCGCTTTTTCGCCAACACATTTAGGGCGGAGAAGTCGCTCGGCGATAAGCGACTTAACCTTCCAACAAACTGCCGTCGGTGCCACCGAGCCCAACCTCCACGCCTGATAAGCTAAGCCGGCCGGGGCATTGGGCAAGCGCCCGCGCTCGCCCCAAAACCCTGCCCTGTCTATCCATACTCGGGCTCGCACGCTTAACACCACTGAAATGGCAAAAATAGACCCGCTCTGTGGAAACATAAAGCAACCAAGCGGTGGGTCTTACAGGAAGCCAAATGACTCTCAACGGCAGACAGACCAACAATGTCAGCGTAAATTGCGATAAGACGAAGCGACACACGCGGCCAGAGGCGGCGCGTCGTGTACCACCGACACGGATTTTATCAGTCGGCGATGAGAAATACACTCTTGTGTTTCATGCCAAATAAACAGTGTCCGCCGAGGTTCGGCGAACTTTCAGGCAACCACGAGCACATCTCTCCGACATTTTCCCATCATCCACCCCCATCTCCCCCTATTCTATCCTACGGCAATTTGACAGAGAATACGTACAGTAGGTATTTGCAATTCAGATTGATTCGGTCTGAGGTTCGTACTTTTTTAAAACGGCCACATTTAGCGGTGTTGAATAATTTGTTAGTAATCAGTTTTTAGCACCTGTTTCCCCCCCCCCCCCCCCTTATCTGCCTAAACAGTTCATAATGTGAAAGGTAGAAAAGGCAAAAAGAAGTACCTTGTTCGGGATTCATGTCGAGTATCTTCTCTGATCGTTCGTTGGATGACTCGGCTGCACAGCGACCGCGAGTGGGGTCGTCCTGGGGTCGGTATCGCGTCCGAATGATAGCCCGCGCTCGCTCGCCCGTGGCCGTCGACTGAAAAGGCGCTTGACGGTCAGACAACGGCTCACTGTTTGACGCGCTCAAGGGCCAATCACGCGACAATTAGGCCGTAAATGAGATGACAGGCCGATAGTCGGCTGGCCGGAACTCGATGGGCCGCCGTACGGACCACCTCCTACGGCCGCGGCGCCCGACCGTCTCCAAACGGAGCGCAAAGGGCTAATCCGCGAACCGCACCGCGGTGAAAACACTCGACTGACTGTCGTCGCTTACCGTATGGTAGGCGATCAGCGAGTCGAGTGCGACTAGTCGCAAAGGCGTTAAAAGGCACACAGTGAGACCGCGCGCGGTTGACGGACGGACAGAGGAGTGAGCAAACTGGAACGGAGTGGGGGACGCGGCCGTCGGCTTGAGCGAATGGCTAAACAGAGCGGCCTCCGATTCGTCGCCCGCGATCACGACTTAGCAGCACCGATGTTTGTGCCTGGTGCGCGTGCGGCCAAAGACGACCGTCGACAACTAGGCGGCCACATCAAAGACGGTTAGGAGCGCAGCAAGCGCTTCGATTCCGACAAACAGTCTCGGCTACTCGCGCGTCCAATCCCGTCTAGATCCCAATTAACACCTTCCCTAGTCAAAATATTAGCTTGAGAAGCTCCGACAGTTTATCGCTAAAAAGCATACCACTACTCGATTGCTTGCCACTGCAATCTTTTTTTCTGACCTCCGATAAGTGGGGAGCGCGCAACACGAAATGCGCAACCATGATATAGCGCGTGATGAACTAATGGCAAATACCCATCTTCCTATTCTACTAATGGTATATTGTAAAAAGTGTTAAATTCGACACATAAGCCTAATATATGCATTGGGCACCATAAATTTCAAAAACTGCAATCGGTCTTTATTCGATCTCTGTCGAGCTGCAGGTTATGTGCACTTGGACCAATTTCGACCATTTACAGATTGAATGAACAAATTGATTGCAATTTCTTAAAAACTAGGATATGAATGGCAAAAAATTTGTTTAAAATCAAATGCTTAAAACTACATTTTAGTCAACAAATAAATTTTCTATATATAAATAGGAACGGCTTTCGATCACAGTAGCCAGGGGCAGCGCAAGCATCAAACTATAAACAGTATATAAGACCTCTAGGGAGGAACGCGGATAGGATTCGAGTAGGAGAGAGTCTTAGGCTCTCTTCTAAAGAATCAGTTTTTGAAGTAGACTAAGCTGTCGAGAGGGAGTACCATGGAGGGGAGTGACCTGCACTAAACTCTACCAACTCTACGGAAGAGATTTTGCACTATGCTAGGGTGCTGCCTCAACCCCCCTCCCTCCCTCCCTCACTGCACCTACCATCGACGCCTCTCCGAACTTTCTTCGAAGCGCCCAGCCCCTGGCACTTAAGCTGCAAAGCGGTGGTGGCGTCTTGACTGCCGCGCCGTCGCATACGACCGTGCGAACGTCGTTCATATCCGTTCGTTGGTCGGTCCGTCCGTCCGTCCTGCCGCTCGTGCCACCGATCCGGGGCGTCGGCCGGTGATGGGGCGCATGGTGATGGGGCGCACGCGGATCGCGCGCTCTTTCCCATATCGCGAAATGCATAATCACCGACGACTTCCTGACGCTGGACGTTTTTGCGCGCTGCATCGCAACAGTGGCGCGCCGGCGCGAAGAAAAGACGCGAGGCGAGCTGGTCGGGTTATGGGAAGGCCGACGAAAGCGCAGCAGAGGGCGCTCGCGGTACCCCACGCAAACGGCGATTATGGCGCCGACCGGCTGCCGGCATGCGCGGCGCCGAGGAATCCGTTTTGCCCGTTTTTCTTCGCATGGCGCCGTGTGGCCACTACTCCACGACAGTACCTACCACCCGCGCCGCTCACCCAACCGATCAACAACGCACTCCGCGGAGTCCATATTCTTCCGAGCGGATCATTAGGTGTGAATTGTTTGGGCAAAAGTTCGATGCGGCTCCGATGCGACTTTTTCAGTTCTCGCCATCGGTCGAAAGTAGTGGGAAAGACCTATGGGCAGCGGCGAGAGCATTTGGCTCCCGCATACCGAACGGCCGCTCCCTCGACGACTACTCGCCGGTCTCCGTGAATCGCCGTCGTCTATGGTCGAATTGGGCGTTGTCTTGCGCCCGCCCATCTGCTTGGCGTTAATCGGCGACCGACACCAACCATAAATATGAGGCGGTGGGCGTCGGCGGAAGCGGCGCCGGGCCCTTGACGGATCGCTCGAATCGCTTATCGCGCCCGGACGGTGACGGCGCTTCTTCTCCGGACCGCCGCGGCCGGATGGCTACGGTATCGGGCCGCCTTGGACGGCGGACGGCGCCGCCGACTGCACGCTGTTTGCTGACGACCGCCCGCCGGCGCCGTCATCACGAAGCTCACCTCGCCGTCGTCAAACATTGGCAACTGCGACCAGTGCGCGCGCAAGCAACCAGCCGCCCGCCCGTCATGAGGCCGCCGTACCTTCGGGGGCGACGTTTGCCCAACGGATCGCCGCCCTCCTTGGTTTTCGCCATGACACCACTCGTCACGACCGTCCGACGCCCAACAGCCCCGACCGCGCGCCGACGCCGCGCCCTCTCTCCTCCCCCTCGTACAGTATCGAGCGAGCGATGATGGGGTGCGGAAGTTGCGCGACGTCGGCAACAATACCGTAGACGGACAAAGCGCGCAACTAGTCTCGTTTGTGCATCAAAGGACCACCGCCGAAGCAGCCGCGGCGACATCAAAGGACTATGTGGGGCAGAAGGCAATTTTGCTTATCATCCAGAAGACGCAAGACGTGATAGTTTCGGGTAGGCGGTCGAGGCAGGAGCGTGTTTAGCTGGCGCGGCGATAGCGCCGTTAACGACCAAACGACGGCGGCCTCCTTAGAACTCGCCGCTTACGACCAGCCCATACAAATACAGGTGCGCGAAGGATTGCTAAACAAGCCACCGACTTTAGCGCGCTGCCTATTGCTGCCGCCGAGCCGTTTTGGGCCCATGAGAAGCGCGCCGCCCACCCCCGAAAAGCGTCGCGCCCCGCATGAAACCGACCAGCTTTATAGCTCCATCCGTCCATGTAGACATATGCGGCGGCGTCCAGTCGAAGACGCGGCGACTAAGTCGGCCCACCTCGCGCATCGCCGTCAACAAACAGCATTTCTTCTCATCGTCAGCGCATCAGCTTTCCATGCGAGCAAAATGGGGACGAGCACAAGCTACGCGGGTGGAAAGACCGCAAAAGAAACGCACAAAGAACCACTCGAAATGTAAAGTTGCACACAGCGAGGCAGTTTTTGATGCTTATGAATCAGAGCGCTTCATTCACTATAGAGCTAATGCGATCACTATATGCGATCGAAGGATTGTCGATCGCATTGTTATGGCCATCGTTGCTAAAGCGATCAATGCGCAAACTCGATGAAGTTACATAGCCGCTCGTCGGCGCTGCGCAACGGCGGTGGGAAAGCGTGCGCGGTGGTCTCGCGGGGGCTCAGTTTGCCGAGCAGCGCTACTGTCGTCAAATTACAACGCCCGTCATCATCGGCGACACCCGACCGCGCGGCGGCGGCGGCGGTACAGTAGGAGGCCGAGGTAGACGCGGGTCGGGTGCCTCGGGATACTACGGTAATTTGCGGGGCGCAGCTGCGCTATGCCCGCTGCTGCTAACACTTGAAGTACTGGGAAGGCTCGGCTCCCTATGCTACAGCATATCTCGCCCAACTCAGCAATGGGTGAAAATTGTCAAATTTCCCTCTTGTTTGCAGACTTCCGAAAACGAGTCGAGCAAAACGATTTACATGGATCGTTTTTCTACGGCTCTAAGAGATGGATCGGCGAGCGCGTACCCCTGCGACAAAATGCGATCGCGCCTATACCCCCTGACCGGCCCCGTGGTGCACCAGATCGCACGCGCGCGGTACGGTATTATTCGCAAAGTTCTCGCCGTAATCAAATAGCAGCGTGGGCGCGCGCGTCGAGACGCGACCGAGTGACGGCGCGTCTGCCGATCAACCGGACCGACCTCGATGCATCAAATAGCGTCAATAGTATCGCGACTGGGCAAGAAGAAATAAACAGAAATCGGGAGAAGGGCAAGGTGGCGCGGATAATCGAGCGAGAAAAAGGCCGCCGCCCGCCACTTGACGTTGTTTGCAATCGACACCTTTTGACGCGCCGCCACCAGCCCAGCGCCCGCCTAGGTTCATATCGCCACGATGCCATATGCGAACAGCGCTTACAGTGGTTACCAAAATAACCGGTTACATGTGTCATTTTTTGACCAGCGCAAACAATTTTATCTCACTACATCCAGTACTTGTAGCAAATGCTAACATCTTCTCATTGCTCACGCTTTCTTTCGTTACAAACACACATTATCGTATAGAATGCATGAATGAATGCGGTATTTTAATAGTCTGTATCCATTGTGCATCGCCTTTAGCAGGGAAAACGAAATACGATCAATAACGTAAGCGGTATACATTTTCATTCATTTAAACTGTTTTTCTGTGCGACCACGATTCAGTTTATGCATAGTTTGAATGCTAGTTTGGTTGAACCGGGATGGCTTCTTTGCGCACGCAAGCAAACTGATAACAGGATGACGCGTTGTGGTTACAGATTGTTATTCATCGGCAAACAAGAAACGAGAATGCAACTTCTATCTGACAGCAAAAGAGAAAATACTCCATTATTTGCGCGCGAATGCATGCTTCGTTGGCTTAATATTCGACCGCGGGAGAAAGGAAATCGTTGTTTTTGTTCGTTAGGTTAATTTACAGTTCGCAATCGCTAATGGTCGTGGCTTATTTGGAGTGAATAATTTAGGCAAATGCAGTGCCGGCTCATAGACTTTACGGACTTGAGGTCTATTTCGCAACGTTTTTGCAATTAAAACTGAGAATTGTGGGGGAAGCGCTATGATTGTTCAGTTTAGGATGTGTGCATGATTAAAGTTTTTGCTCGCGCGTCTTAACTGATCAATCGAAGCTCGTTCAGCAAGTGAAAATTCAACAGTTATTTTCAGCGTAGAAACCTGGCAAATATTTGTTAACGTCTTAGGCGAAATTTGCTGAGTCCATTTTGCAAATCAGTCGACATGGAATTTGTTGTCCTTTAGGCAGGAGGAAGTGCCCTCATTTTTCTCAGCTATGAACCGGCACTGAGCAGAAAATTGTTGGCGAAGCTAATTAGAAGGTGGGCAACAAGAAACGAAGTGTGAGGATTAGAGTATTAGCATTGAGAAATACGATGAGAAGAACGATATCAATTCGACGAAAAAGTTCGGTCCAGACGGCTCTGTTTGCTTCGTCGTTCATTGTTCCGTCCAACGTCGCTTTCAGCGCTTTCATAAGCGCCGAGCCGCCATTGTCGATGCGAATCGAAGGGGCATGACTCGGCTGGAAGCAGTCAGTTTGAATAGTTGTTTCGAAATGCTACGAAGAATTCGGTATGCATGTTGCGCATTACCTGATGTCCCAAACAGTTTTAGGACACGGGTAGAGAGTATCACTTTTACATTTGTATGTTGCAAATTGAAACTGATATAGAGGTAAGCATGTAAAAAATCTAGCAGTTATTTAATATTTATGCTCCAAAGTTCATTTCATTTTTTCATTAAAAAACTGACGCGCGCTGCACACATGTACCTTAATTGAGTGAAAGAATGAAAAATACCCAATTGTCGAAGCACTGATGACTGGCATCAACATTGAAGCTGCGATGTTTCAGCATATAATAACTATCCAAGTAGCACAACGTGAACAGCCACTTTGGAGGTAGATGACAACGCGCCATCGCTCTTTCGTGCAGAAACATAATCACTACCGTAACCGATATGCCGATGAACGCGAGTACTATTTCTATTAGAATAAATTCACCTGAAATTCGTATATGCAGTAGCCAGAATCAAGCGCTACAATCAAGGCGCAGATTTAACGTTGAAAAGGCTCAAAAATATAGCACGTGCGCAAAAGCCCAATTGAACTGCCAGCTGCATCGACCAACGAGTTGAGCAAGCGAGTCTTTCTGGAGTATTTATGGTCGATTCGTCAAAACAAAAGTATTCGGATATACGAAATCTTTGTAATCGACTGTATAATTGAATTTCATCTGTTCAAACTTACCCAGTAGAGGAAGACCGTCGGCACTCTTCGGCATTTCGTTTGTAACAATTTGCAATATGACTGCCATTGTCAACAGAGTTGTCAGTCCAAAAGTTACCTGTAAGATCAACATAATTTATATAGAGATGCATTCGCCTCATTTAGGCTAACAAATATCATTCTCATATTTCTGACTTTGGCATACAATTCGCAATCAAGGTAATATAGCAAAAGCAAAATATTCGTTTATCTTTTTGTGAATTGTGTCAATTTCAGAAGACGGTAATCTTTCTAACTCACCAAAGAGACAAAATTACAAAGTGCATCTATGATCAAATAAGTGCAATAGTGGTACAGAACCTGCGTTCGATACACTAGTGAGAAAATAGATAAACTAGTCATACTTTTAAAATTTTTGCATTTGGCAATTTTTATGTCAAAATATCAACATAAAAGTAGTACACTATAGAGCTCACATTTCGATAACGACTACCACTTTTAAGCTTCAGAATGTTAGTCGTCGAAAACGGCCCGGACTGTTTGGCGAGGTGCAATTTATGCACCAATCAGCCTAACAGGGCCATTTTCAGCATTAAGTCTCTAGCGACCAAATCAGTTACACGAGGCAACTTTCAAAGTCTACGCTGTCGAATTCAGACATTGTGCGAAACTATTATTCGAGCATGGAAATTTATTGAAAATAACTTTTTATTACACGTTCTTGTCTTTCACCAGTACTGCTGAACGGCGTAAATAGACCGATGATGCAGAGCGTGCCAATCAGGAAACTCGGTATGAGCAGTACAAAGACGTAATAGGCCGGCTTTCGTTCCAAAACCAGAGTATACAAGAGCTCCGAATAACGCTTTGTGGCCTCATTTCTTATATGATATACGGAGACGTGTTCCCTCGCTCTGTATTCAATGAGCTTCCATTCGGAATTTTCCTGCAAGTCCCAGAATGATGAAGAGATAAAGTGCGTATGAAAATCATAGTAACTTTTAGTCGTGTTCGAGGTTAACTTTTGTGAATAAAAGTATTTGGTTAACGCCCAATTAGAGCCTGTAACAATCACAACGCGTGGTCTCACCATTAGGTGCCATTATGTGCGAGCATACCCACAGATTGACGTTGTCAGCAACAATGTTATTATTCGAGATTTGCGGCAAATTTTTAGCATTCAAACTCCGTTAAGGCGCCGGCAGCGTTTTCGCTCCATGCACCCGGCCAACTTCCGCGCTGATTGTGTACAATAGAAGGAGTGCTCTAAAGCAAATGCGACTATCGCCGTCGCAACAGATGAGCTTACCTTGAACAAGTTAAAGCTGAGGTTTGAGTTGTACCATTTGATGACAACCATGTCGATTTCAAAGCCCCATGAACCGTAGGGAATTGTACAATTTTGAGTGTCGAGCGGGAAATCGACTATGTCGAACAGACAGCGAACGACCAACACTTGATCGAATACCACAAATACCGTGCCATTTGCTCTGATTGACGCGTAGTTGCGCTCCCAAGGCTGCGTGTCCGTTTGAGTCAATCTAAAGTATGATTATTTTTAATGTAATTGTACTTATGGAAGTAACGACTGAAAACTGTTGGCTGCGAGGATGGAATATATAGTCGATTTGCTGACTACCACATGAGAGCGATATTTGGGTGAGCGCCAACCATAAATAATCCAAAATCACTCTCTGTCTGTGTGTACGCAAAGGTATTTGTCAGTCGCTACACAGCGGAAGTGTTATCATAAAATTATTCGTTTAAATGGCGGCCCACTGCGCTCGTTACGCCAACTCCGCCGTTCATGTCCACTCTAGTGGCATTATGATCAACTACAATTTGATCCCAGTTGCATCTGGGTATGGAAGACGAATGTAAATTATTATCGGATGATAAGTATCTGAAATCTTTTCGAGGGAAGTGAAAATATTTTAAAATTTAGTATGTTTTTTGCGGAGAGGGCAGGTCGTCGTTCGATTGCGTTCGAATGGAGTCGTCAGTCCATATAATGGTGGATCGAATGGAAAGTGCCGATCGCTCGAGTTCTGACCAAGTAAGTATTGGGTATTTCGAGGGAAAATCGATCATTTGAATCGAACAGTACATAGTGAGTAATATGTACAGAAAGCGAAATTATAATGGACAATGCGGAAACGTACATGCTGAATGGAGTTATGTCGGGAACCCAAAGTTTTGATAATGGAATTCTGATTTCGCTAATATTTTCAAAATTATCGGGCTCCCAGATGAGATATTCATCAGTCCAGTACATGGGTGTCCATAACATGATGGTCATTGTTTCCTGCTTTTCGTTCTGCAAAGCGAATTACATTTCCGTTGTATAAAGTGAAGTTTAAAATTCCACGACGAAAGTTCCTCTGCCAACAATTAACATCGGCTTCATGCATGGTCCCCTAGGTAATTACCCCTCAAAAATATTTTAGCACGGATCATATGACCTCCGGATGGCCAATATTCAATTCTACCAATGTAACTGTGAGATTTTTCAAATGTCCACTTTTCGCCTTATTATACCCACGCAGTTATAAGGGCGCGACACATGGGAGGCTGGAAGTAATATAACTCTACACTTCCGTGGCCATATATGAGAGAACTGAACTTACGACATCGACCAGATTATAAATGCCAGGATCCATGTATACTTCTGTTACAGTGGTCATTTTTCGAACGGGCCGAATAGATCGGCTGTAATTGGTTAGCAAGTGATCGCATAAAATATGCTCCATCGACGCCCAAGTCGAGCTCATCAGCAGCAGCCGCACAATCGTCGCTTTCAAGACAAACATCGTTATGCACTTAGCATCATCAGGTCAACACATCATTGATCCGGTCTGCAATTCATTCCGTCCGCCACTACTTTTTACCTATTCCGCTCCGATCTGACATCGATTATTAGTATCCGAAAATTCATACTTAATCTTTACAGGGATGGATCATCGACATCCAGAACAGCATTTTTCCGTCTTCGCTAAAACATATGGGTTCCCTTTTTTCTAAAGAGTGGTGGTTGTAGATGGATCCATGCATCGATAGCTGCATTCATCGTTACCCTCCTCCCCCCACCCCCTAAATTCGCAGTTGGGTTAGATTATCTATCCAAATCTGTTCGCCGATTGGAATGCGGACTGATGCGGATCGGACCACGGATGTTCGTCACTGGTCAGTCGAACACTCTCTTATTCTTCGAAATCGACGCTAACAGCTGGCGCTCGTTCGAAGACATCAGTGCTTTTGCGGGTACAGCATCCTTCAGTGTCACGGATGTTATTCGCTAGAGTAGACTAATGCTTGCCTCACTCTCGTTTCTCACCTTCCGCCACTGCGACAAACGCCGTGTTCGGCAGTCGATATCGATATTTGAAAGTGTCATCGAAATACGAAGCGTCGCCTTAAGCGGAAAGCCAAGGCGAGTAGCCTTTGACGATTTATGGTTTCGAACCAAAAATCTGCGTGGGAAAAACGGGCTTAGAGTAGTTCAAACACATACTCTTATTCGAGCGGAGAAAATGGAACATAAGTCGACGAGTGGGAGGAGATCCATAACATTCGCTCGTAGCGATAACGCTTGGTACAGTCAGTGCGATGATTGATCGTTCATTATGTAAGCCGAAAGACTTGACAACGCTGCACTTACAGCAATTGCGACAAGATTGCAAGCGTTGTGAAATTTTGACATAGACCCCATATACTTCTGGAAAGAAGTAAAACTGCTCATTTCACACCAAACGCACTCTCTTATGACTCACTTCAGACTACTAAAATGACAAATATCAGTTTCAAGGTTGATAGTCATCGCGGATCTTTACACGGCGCATTAAGCGTCGGCTTTGCGCGCGTGTGTGTGTGTGTGTGCGTGTTGTCGAAAGCGTAGTTTAGTGGTGTCGTGCAGCGCAAATTTATGAACAAACATCGATGCACACGGCAGTACATTGCACAGAGTTATGTAGAGGCGAGCGACACTGTGTAGAGGATAGGGAATACAGAGAGATTCGCGCCATATTTGCTCCAATATGACACTATTTTGTCAAATTCGCAAGCAGCAAGCGTCGAAATAGAATACATTCATCCCGGAATAGACACCCAGACAGATTGATACACATGGGCGAAGCTACAGAATCAGTGATGTATGATGAATTTCAAAGAAAATTTGTGTATCAAGTCGATTCAAAACAGACGGAGTCGGCTCAAGACACAAACTGCAACGCAAGAGTAACAGTAAAACATGAGTCAGAATTGTTGGTGTATCCAAAAACCAGTACAGAGCCTTATTAAGATTTGTTTCATAAGCAAAACATAAAGATTGCCTAAAGAGCATTATAGGATCTGAGTGAGCGAAAAAAGTTATCAACACAAAAGCAGACATCGCCCGTGGTATCGTAATCGACATACGAATGAAAAGTAGTTTCAAAAATCGCGGTTATCGATTCACGGATTGATTGGAATCACAGCAAATGAGCTATAGAAAGCTCAGAGCGCCCGGACTGTACGACGCGGGTCGGGCCGGATAGCGACACAAGGAAGTGAGTCGAAGCCGTCATTATATTTATATTTGAAATGCATCAAGTTGCCGCGCTGCGCAGCCGAAAAGATCACAGGTTGATTTACATAGGGGGTATAACGGTACTCGCGAGCGCGACACCCCTTGTGGATTGCGGCGCCTGGGGGTGTAGGCGTGGAGCGAGGAGGCTCGAGCCGCCGCCGCCGCCTCCTCAAAAACCGATCCTTCGGTAAGGAGAAAGGTACTTCCTTTTTCGTTCCTCCCGAAGAGAATGAGCCTCCTCCTGGTTGTGGTTCTTGGCGCCGCCCCTCCTCCCGTGAAAATGTCTGCTTTGCAGCAGGCAGAAAAGTGGAAACATAAATAAGTGCAAGCGAAGAAATCAATTCAAGGACCAAGACAATGGCATGTAGTTATGAGAGAAAATCCTTGCGAAATACGGCGCAAAACCTCATATACAGCAGCTTTGAAGCGTGACTGGCGCAGAATACAGAACGCACATTGACGCCTTATCGATGTCGAGATTGGCGCGTACGCGATTCATTCGCAGTGACAGTAAATCGCGAAGAATTCTAACAAATCCCGACCCAAATTTCGCATTAAACTGCATTCAACGAAAGTCACGCTCAAGGGCAATAATATTAGCGCATTACGCTGGCACTGAAGCTAGCACAACTGCAGCAATAAACCGATTCGAAACAGTACCAGCAAGAGCATAATGTATTATCGTTATTATCAGTGCGCACAGAGCAAGTTATCAGTGCAGACAAACATTTCACTTTTTGCTAATTACAGTAAATACGAGGAACACGTTGGCCGGAAGGAATGCGACACCGAAAAGGACCCCTCCACACATTCAAATCATTTCCCTTTCGCTCGCTCGTCACGCTGTAAACTTTGCTAACGCGCGGCGCCATGAGCAATCCGTCGGTATCATCCTCCGACTCGACTGCCAGCCACTTTTAGTCGTCACCTTTGATTGATAACTTTTACAAGTCGAGTCGACCTGCTCTAAGGGTAGGATATTTAAAAGGGAACGGTCTGAACGCGCTCGCCTGCTCTCAGGAGCCATATCGTTAGAGTGAGAGGGCCCCTTTTTTTGACTCGCACTTCCCCCCGACTCCTCGTTGCCCTATAATACTGGCGAGGCATGAAGAACAATGGTTACATTAGTGCACAGGAGCAAAAAATACTTTCACCTACTTTGTTCGGAAGCGCGATACAAGAAAGAATAAGCCGAGTAATGCGACCTAACGCCTTCCGCTGTGCGGAATCTTGGCCTTCTGCCAATACTGGTCTTTGATGCTGAAGCCGTCGATCGTTGCTGATAGATGGCGCGTCGGGATCTCCGTGAACGCTTTACCACCGGAATCATACCTTCAATAAAAACTTGTACAGTAAGCGATAATATGAACATGAAAACATGTCTGTAGTCATTAGCAACGAATCACTCGAAATAGAGGGGGGGAGGGCGTTATATAGATTTTGTAAACCTTTGGACCATTCATAGAGGACTATTAGAGCGGCAACAATCCACAACGTTTCAATTAAAAATCATTGATAATATATTATCGTAAAATAAACTGTCCACATATTATGCGCTCTGGATCCGGATCGCAGGATTACTGCATTTTTCAGCTCTAAACTAAATCACTGCGAGGGACGTAATTGACCGTATCAATAAAAAAGGTTAGAATACTGACTTGAACATGAGATTCATCATGTCTTCATTGCAGGCGCGCGGGCCGATGCCGTGAACTCTGTGCGCCGTGTCGGACATCTGATCCCACGTGTACAGTCCGCGGTATTGGCACTTTTGATCGCGGAAGAGAATGAGAAAATGTTTGCTGTCGCTCTTCGCCAACTCGGCAAGAACATTTTGTTTCTGGTCGTTGTGTACCGCTCCGGCGAACACGCTATACTGTAGGGCGTTGATAATTATGTTGCGATTCGATTTTGGACTCGGCTT
>NIUQ01000974.1:0-37168 GCA_002796945.1 Plectus sambesii | reverse complement strand
AAGATCAAAAGTGTCATCAAATGCGCGATAAAGAGCATCGCATTATCGAACTAATGCGCTCAAACTTGACAGAGAAAGCAGCAGTTTTGAACGAATTGTTGCACTATCGATTAAAAATCTGGTGGACCAATGAAATTGAGAGGGACTCGCTTTGCAGTTTGCACGAGAGACAAAATTGGGGCGGTCTGATGAAAGGCATGGATGGCACTAAGTTGCACGAAGTTCTGATTTGTTTGATTGACGCAGAATTTGAGAAAGCGCTTTTTGGTTAAGCTTGAGAAACGCTCAAAGTGTGATGCTGAACAGTCAGCGAGTACTGAGCGAACACGTATTCTCAGTAAACCTGCTCAACTACAGCTCGATCGAAATAGGAATGGATGACAACGTTCATTCCTATTGCTATTGTGGGATCACGTGAAGTTCACTGCCTAAAGTACGCGATGTGAAACCGGCCCTATGTTTTGTTCCCTCTATCGATTAGCGTCGAGAGCGCGGACATATTTTAAAAGCACATTTCGCATAGTATACTATTGTCTAGCTGTTATCACACTACCGTTTGATATTAATTGCACATTATGGGAGGGTGGTTAAATAGATTAGTTTTAGCTTTCGAATCTCAGCTGCTGAGTTCGAATCCAATATATCGTCCGTGTTTTTGCTCTTTCAAAACTTTGTATTTCGATTACATGCAAGTACAGTAGAAACCGGATAAGTGCCCATGTTTTGCAAGCCCCACGTGCAACTTTTGAATTGAATCATGTCCGGATTAGTGTAAAAAGTTTTCTTGGCGGATCGATGTGCAATTTCAAAGCGGTTTCTACTGTATTACGTATGTAATCTTCATTTTTCTAAAGTCGCAGATATTCTCGGAAGATGAACCATGCAGGAATTGTCAACTTAGTGCTTAATTGAGCGAAAAAAGCGCGCGCATTCCTTCATCATGATCCTTCATGATGAAGGCTTCTCCTCATAGGCAGTAATCGATAGCAAATCGGCGCCAATCGATGGCAAATTGGCGCCAATCGAAGGTATATCGCCGCTAATCGAAACCTTTTTTACATAATGATCTTGTTCGATCCTTCTCTACCCTCTCGTACAATATTTCGATTACTTCATCTCTGCAAGTCGATGGCTCGGTATCGCAATCCTTTCACATATCTATCAGCCTTCACATATTCGATAGTAACCGTGCGCTTGCTTATTTTATCTCTCGTTAGGCTCCCAATTTGACAAGGGCTATGCTTGTCTAGAATCAAAGAAGACGGACAATCTATTTCGCTCTTTTTGTACCCTGAGCCCTCCTAGTTTGGCTGCCCTTACTCCTGAATAGAATTAACCATTCAACTATGCAAATCTCGATCACCTCCTTTATCGTATAATCTATTATGCGCCAACACCACCAACACTACCGTGATCCGTTTCCCTTGATAGTGAGATTTCAGTATTCTAATAGTGCGATCTGTCGTACTATTAGAGTGTCGTAATATTAGAATAAAAACGGTACCCGGGTATCTAGTGTACATTTGAGTACAGTTTCGGCTACATTCGCAGCAAACGAAAGAGCTCTATATAAGTGTTATATCGTGTGCAGGGCGATATGTGAGCAGACAGTTTTACTCGTCTAATACAAGTCAACGAGCGGCGCTAGGCGCAGCTTTTATACAAGCGAGTGTAATGGGTGATCACGATGCAGTAGACAGTGACTAATGTTATGTCTACACGAATGATCGCCTCTGATCCTAACAATAAGTATTGAAATGAGAACAACGGAATCATTTTCTGAATAATGCTCGCTCTTTTTTTCCATATCTGTCCATTATTCTTTTAGCCTTACTTTGCTCAACTTTTCCTATGTAGATTTTATCTACTACCGCTCCCTTCTTTGATTAAAAGACAGCTAACCTACAAACAATTGTCAGTTTCACAACAGATTAGTCCAGTCGGATAAATGATCTAAGTCGGAGATTAGTTCGATCGGAGAGCTGTGTAATCGGTGAACTGTCTGGTCGGAGAACTGCCCGGCTCCCGCTGATACTGACGGAAAAAACTAACCGAATGCATTCATTTCTTCTTTCGTTAGAAAATCTCCATAACTAGCCGACAGATTCAAGTGAAACTTAACATTCGTATAGAAGAAAGACTTGGCTACAAAATGTGCGGTAGATTATGATCATTTGATCATTTTTTGCCGAGATAATTGATCGCAAAGCGAATGACTGTCAGCAGGTTTGACATCATCCACTTTGCGATCAATTATCTCGGCATGAAGTGATCGGAATATCATGATCTACCGCTAATTTTGTAGCCAAGCCTTTCTTCTATACGAATGTTAAGTTTCACTTGAATCTGTCAGCTAGCTAGGGATAAATATCAACTGAAAGTAGAAATGAGTGCATTCGGATAGTTTTTGGACAAATGAGTGCAACCGTGAACTGGCAAATCATAATGAACGTGCGTAACGCGTGAAATGCTGCGAATGAAGCCAAAACTGTGCTCAAATGTACACTACATACCCGAGTATAGGTGTGCAAAATTTCATTGAGTATGGTCATCACAGTAAAAAGTTAGAAGAGGTGGCTAGCTACTTACGAAACACCCTCTATATCATTCAATTAAAGTATACACTACATAAAAATATTGCTAACAAAGCGGCACTATTGTGGTGCATGTTTGTGACTGTGGGATATAAGTCAACAAGAGTAATATTTTTGCACTACCAACCAATCATAGCGCACATACTACTGTATGAGTGGTCTCGTTCTAACGCTCGCCCCTCATTTGATTGTTAGGTCTGCATAAAGAGTATAGTACCTCACAGTTTTGCTCACGGGAAAGTGCAGCGATATCGATACCAGTCTGATAGTGTTATTGCAAAGTTAATTGGTGTCGCTACCGGTTCATCAACTATATCTTTACTCCTGCTTAAAGTTAACGCCTCTACCCTCTAGCCCATACAGCACGACTATTAAATAATGTTTACCTGAAGGTACCCCTTTGGTGCTGACTTGAAAGTCCCATCGGCCTTCCAGCAACTGCTCTGCTCGAGCAATGAGAGGCACATGTCGTTGACGAACAGTTTGCTGCCATCGGGCGCTTCGAAACGAAGAAATTGCTGACCAGTATTCGTCTTGGTCAACTGCTCCGGCAAACTTCCATCTTCCATCAACGGCGGGACCTTACTGATCTTGGCGTACGACAACCGATTGGTCACTGACTTTTTCGTCCAATGGAGTCGTCCCTCGCGCTCATCGACCCCCACCTGTAGATTGTATTAGTATAGCAATTATTTGGTACTGATCCAGCAATCGGTATTTTGAACTTTATATTAGTCTGCAGTAGAGTCAATCTGATCTGAGGTAATCTGTAGCTTTTTTGCTAACTGTCACGATAAAGATATTAAGCAATGTGTAAGGAGGCATGTGCCACTACCCCCAAGCTGCATCTCTCAAAGTTAGTCGCACTTCTCCTCTTTCTCCAGTGTAACTTTTGTCCTTTTTCGCTCTCGTTAGAGCATCAGCTAGTGGTTCAGTCTTATTCGAAACTCTTGATATGTTAAAGCATGATTGCATTATACCGTACCGTAAAATGTATGTGTATTCATTTCTCTCTGTATATAAATAATAGCTAACCGGACTCCTCCCTCCTCGTCCTCACATTCTAATAACAGAAAAGCTCGTAATGCCGAATATTGAATAGTTTGCGGTATGCATATTGTTATTGGTATAGGTCTACATAACGCATCTGTAGGCGTGCGCCTACGTATTCGAACTGGCGCGCTTTTATATAATTTGGTATTGTTCTTGAAATGATTATGATCGCGTGATTGCTCCTCCTGTTGAGGAATTAAAGTTAGTGTATGCTGAGTGCGGGTTCGGGCGCGGTTGTGTCCCTTTTTGGGGCACGCCGTGCCCAAACTCTGGAATAAAGATGGACTAAATACCACTTGGACCACACATCTATATTCCCACCTCTTCGCACTCCCGTGTCATCTCTGTGTGGAAATTTAGTCGGGCACTGGCTACAGATGAGAGACCGGAACGAACGAGCTGAGAAGCTTGACGTTTCTTCTTTTCTGCGTGAACTTGAGCGGAGCGTATCGGCTGGCAGCCAGGATAATGTCCGTCGCTGGGGTTGCCGTTCACAACGATGTTGTCGTAGATATGGATGGTCTTTATTGAAGACCCATCGACAAGCTCCTTTCGCTTGGCCGCTACGCATTGATTACAGTTGTAGTACAACTTTCCATCCTTCTTTGATTCGAAGGCGAATGCAAAGGTGAACGAAGTACCGTTGGTGTTGGTAAACTGGGCAATGGGATGTACAGAGCGCTGTGCTGATTTGAATGACTTTGAAGCATGAAAGTCAACCCGAAATTGAACCTCCTCTTCACCGTTCCACATTATGAGTACAGGTATTATCATATAACAGAAAACTACTTGTCAGTGCTGATTCAATCGCTTGATATGGAAATTTTTTGTTCATTTATCGTTGCATTACGTGTGTATCATTTTATTTACTTAACAAATACTCGAAGTACGCGCCGAAGTGCTATAATCTCGCTACGATTATTCAATTATTCTGAATGATTTCTTATGTTGTCACAGCGGCGTTTTAGGATCACTTGAAAATTTTAGGATGTATGAGATCATCAGCGGGACTTCTCTCATTTTTGCGTTCGGTGAGCGGTCGGTTGAGAATTTTTTCTCTGCCACCGCAAGTTAGCAAAGTGAGAGAAGCTCCGAAACCCAGAAGCCAGTGCGACAGGCAGGGTTTCGTAGTCGCACCCGTCCCCTCATCCAGTCTTCGTGGCGACACTCAAGGTCTCACCCCTGTCGACCGTCTCACCAAGCTACAACACGCGCGCGCTCTACAACATCAAAGCCGATATCATCGCATTGACGAGCCTTCGCTGGCGGCGTGGATCAAGCTCATTCGATTCGTTGTACAAAAACGACCGGTTTGCAAATGGATGTGGCGCTCAAATGACTGTAGGACAAAAATCAAGATCGACTACGTCATTTGCTCACAGGATTTCACCGTCGTCAACGATGTGTGTACCATCGACGCCTCCATCATAAAGCAGCCCAGAACGCAGAAGTGGCGGGCCGAAGCATGAAGAGTGTCAAAATAGGGTTGGATTGAAACATTGGGCGCCCCATATGTAATATATTGAAAGGCGAATAAACTCTTGAAACTCTTGAAACTCTTGAGATCATCAGCGACGAATCGATTACATGCTTCTATGAGCAGATTTTGCGTAAATTGCATGGCAGTACACATGTCAACCAACAATTCACTAAAATGAATTTTGTATCACATGACCTTCTATTCCTTTCTGGCGGCGTCTGTCATGCGTGCCGCACTCGACGAAGCAGTGTCATGAAGCACCGTACTTACCGATTGAGTCCTGCCACTTCTTAGACAGATTGCGTCAGAGCGTTTGCGTAGAAGCGTGTACATTAAACTTTCTTAAACAATTGGGTTAGACCATCTTTTGCCTGTTGTGAACCTCATGTTCAATATTTTGACTCCAAACTTGTTCTAAAAAAATCTCCCATGTCTGAACTCCTTAACATGCAAAAAAGAAAAGAATGTATGAAAAGCTATTAGAATGGCGCAAAGTTAAAATCCTCTACTTTATTTTGGCGCACCCTGGAGCTCTGGGGGAAGAAAGTCGGCTCACCCAAGCTGTCTCACTCTCACTATGAACCGCCGTATTATGTAATTGTCTCTGATACTACTGTGTGTGATGAATAAAACAGTAAAGGGAAGAACAGAGAAGATTTCGTCACAACAGGTGGTGTATCGGCCGGGAACCCGGAATACTACCACTGAAGATAATGGAGAGTGAGCGGCAAGCACAGTCAACAAGAACATCATTACCGACAGTACCATCCCAAATAATGGAATGGGAGGAAAGAAGATCAAATGGCGCGGTCAAGAGACATTTATCGACTAATATTGATGCAAAACTGAATTGTCCAGCGCGAGAAGATTAATATGTGTCCTATTAGAGATGAGAAACTGAACTAGCAGTCTTGAGAGACTTTCAAAGCATCTACTTATGAAGAGAATCAACCACAGATCCACAAGAAATACCTCTTCAGCATTCAGAAGGGAGAGGCTAAAGAGGACAGTTGCTGGCAACCCTGCTACATGGCACAGTGGTAATAGGTACCCTGCAACATGGAGCAGTAGTAATGGATACCCTGTGGTAATTGTACCCAGTGGTAAAGGGCCCTGCTCAGTCTGAGGTATGGTAACCCCTGAGTACAACTGATTTTCAGTGCATGGGGGCCTGCATGCACTGCAGAAGGCCAGCAAAAGGAGAATGGATGTCCATGAAGCTTTTGGGATAACTGAAGGGATCTGCCAAGAGGTAGAAGAAAAGGGTGACTCAGCAGTAGCAGATCACCCACAAGTTACAACTGCAATCATGTCAGAGATGCCAAGATGGACTCTGAGGAGCATCTATGAAGAGATAGAGAAACAAGGCTGGATAGTCTGCATAAATGCGCTAAAATATTGAAAAAGAACTGAAATATTTGTTATCAAGACTTGAAGGGCAAGAAAATCCTGATGGACCTTCTGCACAGATGACTATTACAGGAAAAGTGATGGCATTACATCAAGAAAAGAGAAGAATTGCTACAGAGAGCCACGACTACTGATGGTGCAGAGCAATGCACCCATGTTGAAATGTAAGCCACAACTCAGCGCTTTTTTCTGGCAAAACAGAGTGCCAAGATCCCAGGGCAGTGGTGGCCGACTGAGAAGTGGCAGGGTGTGTCCATACGTAATGAAATTCGACCCTCCTCAAAAGGAGTTGTGCTCAGCAATCCAGGAGTTCAAAATTAGCAGCAAATGGATATCAATGACAAGGGATTCTTATATGAAAATCAAATGGAAAACTTCATCAAGCTCATCCAGTTGCTGAGGGGAGGGCTGCATAACAGCTGCTATTGTATTCACTGCTTCCAGCAAAGAAAGGCTCCAAGATGGCAATTGGTGTAGATATGAAAAGAGAGATTCAATCTTACAGACAATAACAGTGACGACTGCATCCAAGAGAATGTCTATTAAAGACATGACTATGCAGCAATGCCAAGTTAACTGCCCAGCAGCAACAACAAGGTTCAAGCTGTTGGGAACGCTCTACTTGATTACAACAACTGAAAAGAGCAGTCATCATGTTAACTGAAGGGGTTTTTTCACTGAAAATCCTAGTTTTTCCCCTTCTAAGAAGAGCAGTTTTTTAATGATACTTATTTCATAACTACCACTAGTGTTGTGCTTCTAGCTTGCTTAATCATTACTATCATTGTACCATCCTTAATGTTTCACTGATACCGCTATCGCGCAACGCTTTCCTTGTCTGGGAAGTGTCGCGACGGCGCGATTTCATACCGTTAGTGATAGATGATTGAGCGGAACGCTTAAGTAGCCACACTCCCAGGAACCGTCTCGCTCACAATAAGTAGCTGTACTCAATAGAATACGCCTCACGCTATCCTTAAACCTGAGGCGGTGCTCGCTTTTTAAAGCTCTGGCGGAGGCAGTCGGCTCACCCAAGCTGTCTCACTCTCACTATGAACCACCATATTATGTAATTTTCTCTGATACAACTGTTTGTGATGAATAAAACGGTAAAGGGAAGAACAGAGAAGATCTCGTCACAACATGGGGTTTTTAAAAATAAAAGCACTGATCAAAATTGTGCTACACAAGCTAGAAGTAAAATCCAATATATGACTGAACAATGGAAAGTTTATGCACAGAAAGAAGGAGAGCGGCAAGCGTATCTTCAAACCTGGAGCGCGGTATTAAAATGGAGCATAATTCCTTTGAGAATCGCATTTATTAATTTACTCGTTTTTGCCAGCTAGTAACTGCTTCTCATCTCATATGTGTAGCTGAAAATAAGAAAAGCTATTTTTAAAATATATAAACTTCTTAAAACAAATTGAATCCAATGAGAGAAATTTTAATTGAATGTGCATTACATTGGTACGCAGTGTTGAGAGAAATATTGCGAAATGAAACCAAAAGTAAACGAGGAATTAATGAATGTTGTTCATTTAAACGAAAGATTTGAATGAAAATGCATTTAGTGTACCATACAGTCTCCGAATATTTGACTTAAAGTTATTTTTCAAAAAATTTCGAGATTCCATAGCGGAGTATGCCGTCATAAATTAACGGCAATACCAAGCCGAGAGTGAGCAGATAGCAGCCACTTGCGCCCAACAACGAGACCACCTAAAACTGCATTGTAGTTTCAAAGGACAATTTTTATTCGTATACGCCGTTAAAGGTGTTCTTAATATGATTTATTGACTATTTAGGCGCGTAAATTGGTTAGAAGGTCACGGTGGGCGGCGCGCCGTTGACGTCTAATGGACATCTTCGCAGCAGTTTGCAGAATTGACCTATTATTGTTGACAGATCGTCAATTGAACTCATTTAGTGAACACTTTTAGACGCCATAAGGTAGGTACGCGCCATAGGGAGTAGAAAGGATAACTAGTGATCACTAGCCAGAACAGTCTACTACGGATTCTTAGTCACCAGGACCACAGCACGGTTAGAAGCCATCTAAAAAGTTAAAAGTGAAGGTTCCGATTAAGAAAAGAGTATGTCTAATTAAAATATCCACTTTGACCCGAAGTACCCTGCGAAGGCTGCAAATTTTGGCGGTTCACGTTCTCTTGGATCACCCCACATATCATAAAGTTCTGTGCTGTACAGCGAGCGGCCGAGTCCTTAATTTTGTGTTTACTGATGATGCATCTTATAACTTGTGACCTGTGCAGCGCTTCGTTTGACATCTGCATTGTGATATTTCTTCAACTCCCTCCGAAAAACCTAAAACCTTTTGTTTCTTTGACTTTGAAAGTCGTCACCAAATTTATTGAGTAACTGAAAAGTAAGTCGTCGTCACACCTTGAATTGCGCGAGACAAAGACAAATGGTCATCTCTTCAGCATTTTTCTCTTTGTACGGCTAAATTTGGTCTACTGAGTGAATACTTGAAAATAATGTTAAGAAAATTTTGCTTAATAATCTGAGTATTCACTTGATCGGAAAGCTTCTTGACGTTAAGATTACGCATGTTTCTTAGAAGATTTACATTCCAACACTCAACATTTGAGAATTTTCGAATTTAGGTGAAATACGACAAATAACTGCCATGAGCGCAAGGCCTTTTCTCACTTCGGCTTTCGTTGATCATCTTCTCTTTCTTCTCTTTGCTACCTGCTGCCTTTCGTCGTCTCTGGCAGAGTTTTGCCACGAAGAAAACTCTCTTCCTTATCATCTTAATATATCTACTGACGGCGAGCTGCACCTGGCCTGCGCGAGACTGAGCTGCCTCTATGGTAGCAATGGCGCAGATGGCCAACTGGAAGCAATAAACGGAACCTTAAGGAGCGATGAAAATGATTCAAAAACAAATCACTCGAACAGCAGGACGGTAAACATACTTAGGTTGTATTAATACCGTGCGTGCTGAATTTAACTGAGTTTCCAGTTCAAATTAACAAAGTTGATGATAACGCCAGCAATATCAGATATATTATCGTTCAAATATCAAAGACGTCGATGTCAAAACGCTAATTAGCAATTTTGCAGATTTGCCGGTCCATTTCATGGACGTCGTCTTGTTCAGCTGAAGGACATGGATGGTTTGGCGGTAGTACATCTTTCTCCAATACAAAGTCAGTAGAAACTTGCGTGCAGTATAGTAAAATAAAGTAATTGAAATAAATGTTAACAATTGAAAGGTCTCACAATCTTTATCTTTTATGTTGAGTCTGAATCATCGCGAACAAAATAATAAGCTCGCATCTATGCCGAGAAAAACCGTGAAAAACGTATGTCGCAAATAAAATTAAATCTTACTTTTTTTTCTTATGATGAATGTATGTGTCTTATCAATACTCTCCCTGCCGCATTTCTAAGCATATTTGAGTGGTGGAATCTCGTCTTCAGCATTCGCTGTTAATAGGAAAAATTTAAGTCTCTTCGACTATCGACTGATTAAATTAAGTTAAGTAGCTTTCTATTGTTTTAGAAAATGCTGCTACAACGAGAAACTGAGGCCCTACAAAGTGCATTCACAGAGACTCATGCACTATGGAGAAGAATTTATTGGTGGACCAGTCCTTCGGAATGGCCGCCAAGTAGCCTTCAATTTCATTTCGAATGCACGAAAACTGAACGACGGACAGAATCGGTAGGATCAAATTAATATTACTGTTGCACGAGAGGAATACTAACCGGAGACGGATTTCAAATAATTAAGACACGGGCATAAAATATACGCAGGATTACTTGAAGTGTGTTCTGCAAGCTCGCGACAGTCGTTTACCTGCATCAATACTAGCTGAAAAGACTCGAAAATTCAAATTTTATCCTTGCTGATTTCGTACAAAATCCCCCCCCCCCCAATTGACTGCATAACTTACCGAAACCTTATGTTTCTTCAGCTCTATGTTCATTGTACATGAAATTTTCTGTGCGTTATTAATTCGCGGGTGAGGTCTCTGTTATTTTTGTCTCTATCATGTTGCCAAACTTGATAATAAGACTACGGAAACGGTAAAAAGCGACTACTTACGTTTTAGCTCAAAGTATTTGGTCGTGATGTCAAGAATTGCCTGCTTGCCTGAACCGTTGCAGTTAACCAATGACGGTAAGTATCGGACGGTTCTGCAGTTGAAAGTCGACTATCAGCTGCTGTGAGAAATCGAAAGCGTCGACTGAAACACTAATAAACAAATAAGCACTTTGTGCATCCCATTAATTTGTAAAATTATACTTTTGTAATCCTATTTTCTACGGATGACGTTAATTTTAAAGGCGCACTTTCGCCTTCTCTTCACAAAAAATCTGTTCTGGAAATTAACTGATTCTGTTTTCGTTTGAATATTGATTAAAAATTGCACAATTTCAGTAGAAGACGGACTGGAAAACGAGTTATTCCCCAAAATCGAGCAGCACAATCGAGCTGCAGCAGCCAATCCGAAAATACACGGCGTTGACACAGACAGTAAGTGATTCGGTGAGGAACTTTGAGGGAATGACATGGACTCTCCTTTATGAGGGTCTTTCTCTTCTTGATGCGTCCGTGAACTAATATGAGAATCAGTATCATTTTATTCGATATTCGGCATCGGTACTTGACTCGTTCATTTTTGTTAATTTTTACAGAAACGATTCGAAAAGCACATCTCACTTATTTCACAAAGACAATATCCTTCTGACAACATCCAGCATACCAACACTAACTTACCCTCTGTCTCAAAACCTTTCAGTATTTCGAAAAACATCGCATTCATCGTAACGAGGCGCGTATTATTTTGCGAAATTTCCAGTATCCTTAAAATTATAGATATGGTCAATTAATCATCGACATCGACGTGGTATCAGTAAACGGAGAGCATCTATACTTTCTCTCTGAAATTTCGATGCATTCTCGAATCGTTTGGTTACCTCACTCTTCTATTTGTGCTTCATCCCCAGACTACTGTAAATATTGAGAAAAGCTGCAAGGAAAACAGCTACCTTCAAACAGTCTCTTCATTCTCAATCAAAATGCGAGTAGCCCAAATGCAAATAATGAAAAATAAATTTGGTGCTTCGTTTTGGTTAATGATAATTATACAAATTAATCCCGACACAGGCACATTGGATGTCAGTAGCTGTATCAAGCGTTGTTCATTATTTTAATGCCAAGTTTTAGCCAGTGTTGCAATTAAGTTTCTTTGGAAACATAGTTATTTAGTTAGTTAAACTCGTTTTTTTAAAACATAGTTATTTAGTTAGTTATCGCTCCAAAAAAAACGTAGTAAGTTATTTAGTTAGTAAAAAGTTTTTTTTGAAACTTAGTTAGTTACTAAGTAATATTACTGAGTTTTTTCCTAAGTCAAAAAAAACAGTTACTAATTCTAATTGCAACACTGCTTATCACATGCTACCAAAGTTTCAGATTTTTGGTAGCTTTTTGAAATACTTGCTTAGTTAAAACTTAGTACTAAGTTTTTAGAGTTAATCTTAGTTAAGTTGACAAAAAATAATTTAGTTAGTTATTTAGTTAGTTAAACTCTTTTTTTAAAAACGTAGTTAGCTATTTAGTTAGTACTAAGTTTTTTTCCAAATTTAGTTAGTTACTTAGTACTATTACTAAGTTTTTAACTAAGTTAAATAACTTAGTTAACAAACTTGAGTTGCAACACTGGTTGTAGCCTTGGTAAGGACCAAAAATATGCAGCTTTCGCCCCATGAAAGCCAGCCAACCTTTTTTCATTTATTTTAATCGGCTGATATTTATAAATTTCAGTCGATGAAGACAACAATATTGCCGATTCTCTAAAAAATGATACAACAATGAACGAAAAGTCGCATACGCTGCAACCGCCGCCAATTGAGGACGCTGATGCAACACCCACACCACAGCACGAGGACCCTCTCCCGACGAACGACGAATCAAAGGCCAACAATTGCTTCACAAGCCCTAGCGGTTTGTGCAATATTTATTGCAATATTATAAAACTCAGAGGAACCACGCCGTCTTGTCTTTGCATATATTAAAGTAATTTCAGTATTAATAATGATACTTTTTGCAAAGTTTCACAGCTAGTTAATCTCTATGAGTGGGCATGTAGTAGGATAACAATAATTATAAACTTGTTTTAGTGGGTTAAAAATTCGGGATAGCCGACGGTCAGACTGCAGAGAGGATAGCCGATCGATATTCATCTTTATATACCCCGTTTCTACAAGTAGCACAGTCTTGGAATAGTGCAGTCGCCTCTTAATCGTGTTGTATTCAGTCTGTATTATCCGCATCAAAGCGCTTTGACAGAACGGCGGTACACACTCGAGCAATATTAAATGCGCATTCTTTTCGTATTTTGTCAGGAAATGAGCGAATACGAAACACAAGTTATTTTAACCAGGATTTCCCAAAACAAATTTAGAAGATAAGTGATAAATAAATGTAGAAGAAAAGACTCTTTCCCCATAGCCTAAAATGAGAAAACAGGCCGATAGTAATATTAAAAACATCAGTATCGATAATATTGGTTGACATAACTTTACTGCAATATCAACATCAATAGCTAGTGATATTAATAATATTAACCGTTCTGTTATTTATAGCCAGAAATATGATTTAGGTCATCGATGCTGCAGTCGGCGGGTGGAGGCGATGCTGAAAGAGATGTCGAGCGTAATATCGAGCGAACTAGATGAGAATACAAATTCTTCGGAAGTTCAGCATCGAATGCTTAACTACATCCACGTGAGTTCTTTTCTGCTTATCCAAACGGTCGCTTGCAAATCTCCGATAATTTTTCTTTTGCCCCTTCGTCTTCCCGTTAAAGAGCTGATCTCTTCGTATCTCCATTAGTAAAGTTGTTCACCCATAGGCAATATAATATTGTCTCCAGTTTTCAAGATATTTCTTGTTTTTTGCGTTCGGTGTCCCTCAACTTCTGCTCTTGTCGGTAAAGATCCCTTCACACTGTTGATCGTGAATGGCTATAGTTTTGCTGTAATCTATAGTTTTGTAGCATCTAAACATATATTTGCACTGCCATTAGTCTTAAAAGGCGAGGTTGATTGCAAAACGAATATTCGTTGTGCATAGTATACTAATGACCATTCATTTTGAGCGCGAAATCCAGACGGAGCGCCCCTCGTAGCGTTTATTCTGTTATCAGTATTTTATTGGATAACATGGTGATGCTCTTGAATACTGATCAATTGCAATGGCACGTACTCTAATTCGTCCAAAGACAAGACCCCAATTTTACACACATTACTTTAGGACACAACCAAAGACCGATTTCAAGCATCGTGCGGAAAATTTGAAACAATAATTTCGAAAGGCCAATTCGCCGCAAAGTCACACATTATCAGCGAAAATAGAGAAGTGTTAGGCTGCAAAATGCAAGTGAGAATCGGCGGCGACCGTTTCCGACGCCAAGCGGACGGCTCAGCGGCTTTCGTATTCGATGTTCTCACGTACGCGACTGGTACGAATTGTTATTACTCAGATGATCGTGGAGCATATTGTCGCAGAAGTAATAGGTATTTGGGGGGGGGGGTTTCAGGGCTATTATCAACGTTATTCATTCGGTGTTTATAAAAAAGTAAATTTATTCATATGCCCATTGTTTTCAAAACTCTCGACAGCTAAATGAAATAGATACAAGACTGATGATAAATATCACGGTGAACCAAGATTCAATGGTAATCTCATCTTTGCCTGAACTCAGATACCTTTACATAGCTCTTATGCAGTCCACTATTTAAAACTCAGCAAGGTTCTCATCTTTAGAGAATCTTTCAGCCCGTTGATGATGTTCAGCAAATTTTGATTGCACTGATGAAAAGTCCATCAAAAGATGCGACTATGGGATGCTAAAAGGCATTCAAAACTATACCACACTAAATTTATTTATTTAAAGAGCCTGATCACAATCATTCCGAAATTAGGCCTCTCCAAGACTATTCCAACTATCAACACTAATGCGATATCCCATAACAGTAGCTGTTTAGTAGTGGATGCGACGGACAGTAATTCGTTCTCAATCGACTTCTCTCAGTTTCCTGAGCCACTTCCTGAGCAGCCAGTCTTCCAACCTGGATTTCCGGCGTCCAATGCGGTCGCACCGCCGGTCAATTCCAATCCGCTACCATTTGTGCAATCCAATCAGGCACCAATCATTCAACCATCAAATCAGGCACCAATCATTCAACCATCAAATCCAGCACTCCCGGGTGTTCAGAACTTTGCCAATGCTGCAGCCCCCGCTGGGTTTGCGGGTGCGGGTGCGGGAGCAGGAGCCTGCTTCAGCGGCGACGCAATAGTGGAGACTGATAAAGGATTGAAACGCATGGATGAACTAGTTATCGGCGACAAAGTTTTGTCGGCGGACAGGGATACAGTTGAGTTTTATTATTATTTTGAAACTGTATATTCGAGATAGTGGAATTAACTAAAGGTTCGATCGAAAGAAAGTGGTATAAGTGAGTGCATCAAAGAGCAAACCTAGTGCTTTTCTATTTCCATCAGAGTGGCTTATTTTATCACACGTTTTAAATTAATTTGATCATCGCAATAATTCAATTGAGTTTGAAAGGATTCCAAGTTTCAAACTATAAAATTCGATATCCGGAATGCGTTTTGACGTTTCTTAGTTACCAATGAAACAGTAAATATGTTCATATAGAATCGAAACTTGTAACAAAATTACATAAAATGCGCCTCGATCGATTCGCTAGTTGGCGAATAATGAATTTCGCACGCTATAGCTCTTGGTACTTTAATGAAAATCAGTGTTGTAAAGCTTGAAAAAATTTTACAAACAGTATTGGCTTGAGCGCAATAAGGTACAATAGACTATTCTCCGTCACGTGTGTGCCGCTCTGTTATTATTCAAAAATGTTCCACAACCCGACTTTCATTGAAACGCTTCCATTTTGAGCATGCAGCATTTATAACGCTCGTTTCGGTATAATACATTATGCTGCAGTCAATGTATTTTACATGATTTCTTTGCTTTTCAGCCGACATTTTCGCGAGTAATGACTTTCCTTCATCGCATACCTGAACGAAAGGTAGCGTTCTACGAAATTGAAGCCCATTCTGGCAATTCTACAACTACCGTCAAGCTCACCGGCAACCACTTTATATACGTCACTGACTGTAAAAGTAGAAAACATCATCGAATCTACGCTGCCGACGTCAAAATCGGTCATTGTCTGCTGCTGTTGGACGATAAGCGAGCTCTGTTCGCACCGACACCGGTCGTTAAACTTGGCAAAGTGTGGCAGACTGGAATCTACTCGCCGTTGACCACCACTGGAGTAAGCGTCTCTTATTGCAACGTGTCAGATATAGTTTGCGTCGCGACACTTTGGCAGAAATTGAGCGCAGCAATCAAGTAAAGAACAAACACCATCTTGGCTGTGGGCGCGCCGTTTCAAACGATTTTTCGCGCAGTTAGGTTCAAGGGGCCATTTCTTTCCCATCAACACCTTGCGGAAAAAAGTAATGAGAATGGCCACAAACTGTCATTTGGCATGAGTACGCTGTCAGTTTTTGTGTACCCCATCCGATTCCGCTAGCATATCGCTGCACATCTTACAATTTTCTAGACAATCGCTGTGAACAACATTCTTGCATCCTGTCACAGCTCGGTTAGCGGCTACCACGACCTGCATCAAACATTCCTCCATTGGATCGAAGTCGTAAACTCCTGGATTGTTCGCGCAGCCGCTCGCTTCAATTTGCGATTGTTCGACGATGAAGTGTTTGAGTTAGCAAAGGGTGTCGAATTTGCATTGTCAGTTTTTGATTTGATCCTCCCCTCGCTGTCCGCCATTTCATGATTACATGATTCTGATAATAATCATTCCTTTTAGTTTACACATCATGTTAGTAGTACTAACCTATGACCCTTTTCCAGTACTAATCCTTTGACCATGGGAAATTTGTTTGAGCATGTACACTTATTCTTGTACTCGACAGTTCATTCCTTATCTTTTATCGGTGTCAATAATTTCTTTGAAACTCAAGGGAAAAAGTTTATTTCTTCTACAATGAAATAATCCCTCACTGCTGCATGGATCTGTTATATTCGGTGGCGAGATCTTGAATAAAACTTCTTGCGAGTGCACTTCGGTAAGCAACGAAGCCGCGGAAACTCTACTTATGCGAACTACCTAAAAGAGAGAATTAGTTTAAATGGGTTGACTGATTCGATTCGTTGAATAGTGGAATATTTAGTCATGCAATTATTAAAAATTACCCAGAACACAGCAAGATTTGACGAAATGATAGAACAGACTAAATAGTTACGCATATGATGGTTTTTTGTTAAACTGGTCGGTTATGCTCTAATTAATGTTTCGGACAATCGGCTCAATTCGACAAAGAATAAATATTCCTTACTGTTCTAATTTCTTTATTTTTTTTCGTCCAATATGGCGGGAAAGATTGCGATCGAGCAGTCGTAGCAAAGCAAACTGATCAGAATTTTTCCCGTCTTTGAAAAAATATTTTATTAAAAACTGTCGACAATGGAACTGTGTTCTTCACTTTTCTGTAAGAAGGATTGGACCTGAATTTTATCTGAAATATTTCTTAATGTTTTACACAAGGAACTTGAGGTGCATGCAAAACATTGCATTTGTTTATTGCTAATTAGGAACAGGTTATGACTGTTTCACGCCCAACTGTTTGCGTCTTAAAACTTGGCGAAAAATCAAAACATGTTTTGACTCAGTAGACAGAAAATAGCTTTGACCTACGCCCAACTTGCAACGTTGATTTCTTCCAAGATAACACGCCATCACAGTTCTCACGGATGTTCTAATATACTGTTTATATTTAGACTACTCCAGGCAATAAACTGTTTTGAACATTCCTTTAAACAGACAACAACAATCAATTATAAAAACGTTTCTCTTTAGTTCAAAAGTGCACTTCAACTTTTTCTTTTCTTCAGCATCCTGTCATTCCTGCGCGCAAAATGTATTACGCTCCTTTGATCTGTTTCTTGGTCATCTTTGGCTCGCAGTTCTTTTTTGGAACAGCATCTCCGGGTGAGTACTCCCTGATTGCGATACTTGATCTGGGTGGAAGAGCATTATTCCATTTAATTAATAGAGCCTCCTATGACACAAACATGTTGCAAAACCATAAGCCTCGGCTGTTCTTCGGTAGTTGAATTTTCAAACTGACCAATATTTTTGAAAGTATTCATGGGTAGTAATGTCATGTTTAATTTATTGCAGCTGGAGTAAGAAGTCTCAATCCCGCTTCTGGACATCTTCCATCACTGAGTAAGATTCAAAATTTTGAATAAAACATTCATTTGGTGGTGCATTGATTGTTTAATTTTAATTTTAACAGTTATATTTTCCAGAACGCTGATAATAAAGTGTTAAGCAAGCATCTTGATTACAGTAACATTAAAGTTAAAAAAGAATGATCAATGAAAATTTCAGATTTGGCTCCCGAATCGTCGAGACTAAGAGGTGAGTATGACTTCGAGGTTTAATTAAGCAAGTGTCATAAATGTTCAATATTTCAGCTGCCGGCGTTGAGACTGGTGTGGGACCTGCGATTCCTCTGCGTAAGCACATTAAAAACTTTTTGCGCAATCTGTAATTGAGCTAAAATATTTCGATATGGCAATATGAAAATGTTTATTATTTGCTCTTCGTGAGTCTAAAATGATGAATCAACCACAATATATGCCTTAACTTTCGACCTCCCACCAGGGAGATAAATTTCAAGACCTAAGTTTCACGATGTCTAGTTGCAGTCTAGTAATGTGAACTTAACAGACGCCTACTGTAAGATATGAAACAATTTTATCAGAAACCTGCAATGTCAGCAATCGCTAGTCTTTATGCATTCGACATTCATTAAACGTCAGAACAAGATAAATAAATCGAGTTTTGTAATAACTTTAAAAAAATTAAGCTAATTATATTTAAGTATATTGAAGTATCTTTTTTTAAAACTTTGTTTCAATATTAAATTTGGTAAAGCAATAATAATGAAAAGTATAAATCATTCCTATTAGGCCAAATAACCCGTTCCTTAAGTTAACTGTTATTCTTATCCTGTCGGTCACGAATAAATTCCAATAAATCCTAAATGATTGAATAAAATTAAACATTTCAGTTAAATATGCTGTATTCTTTTGTTCCAAAATATACTATGCGATATATTATAATATAGTATATAATAAAGAAGAGTACTTTTTTCAATTATGAGAAGAACCCGTAATATTTGGATATAACAAAAGCGGCAATTTCGATTTTAGAGAAAAGTGGACAAGGACTAGAAGGAATGGAAGATGATTCCGGTTCCATTGAGATAGATGTGTCATCTGACCAGCAGCCCATGAAAGGTAAGTCTTTCGGTGAGCGATCACTAAGCCATTAAAATTACAAATATTTAGCCGCTGGAGTGAAAACGCGCATCGGTGGAGTAAAGACATTTAACTCTGCGTCCGGCCGCCTGCGTAAGCACGTTTAATTTGAAAAGAAATCTAGGGGAAACAAAAATATGGCCTGAATATAATCAATCAACGACGAATTCAAACTCTCAGATTTGCCTAAGCTTCTTTTCCTAAGTGCAATTATGATTCGTTGAATAGTGCAAAGATGAAGGCCATAGGAGATATCTTTGAAATTTGTCGACTTTCTCGGTCGTATTTGGCCATATAAAGCGACAGTAACAAGCCGCGACTTTGTTATTGTAACTTTTGGCAGATAAGAGTCAAGTCTGGGCACTCTGGTAACACTCTGCAATCTTGGAGGATGAATTAACATTCACCTACAAGCTAGCCTTTTATACTACGAGACACTGAAGCAATGAAGTGGAGAAGTTATGGCCTCTGAACTTTTGAGAGGCATTTAAACGTTCTTAATTTGACCGAATGACCACAAAAAGTTTTATAATAAAATTTTCGACCACTGCTGAGCTATTATTCCATTTTGTGAAATGCAATTTTACGAAACGGTTGTCAAAAATGTTCAAAGCTATCCGCAGTCTTGAGTGCTTCTCGAGCGCGATAACTAGTAAGAGCTAATGCCCCACACTGATATTAGCTTCTCAATTATGCACTGTAATTGTAAACTAAAAATGAACAATATAATTAACATTTTAGCGGCCCTGAATTTGGCGACGAACACTTAAAAGAAGTGGAAGATACGCTACTGCTGGAGAGCTTTCATTAAGTGTATAGCAAAACGCGTCTCAGCGACTATTTATTGTCTATTAACTAATTTTGTTATAATGACAATTGTGAAACTTCATATATACTTCTTTCCATAAAATTGCTTTTGACATGCCCTCCATGATACCACAGCTGACATGTGCGAAGCTTTTTCATGTAATAAAAATTTTGCAAATTGGTCGGTATTGATTCGGAAGCATTTTGAATCCGGTGAAGTCAAGTTAGGAATTGAACGGATAGAGGCACTCGACGGGTGAGAAAGATGAGTTAACACTGATATGAAAGCTTATTGGCACGTACATCACACGTTTGTTTCTGCGACCGGCATTCTACAATGAACTATTTTTAAAGATTAATTGAATGAAAAAGGTATTCGTTTGACGCAAAAAAGTCTAGCAGTTATCTTGCGATGAATCGAATTTGAAAGAACAATTACAGCGCCTGTAAACCCGGACCTATCATTGTTTTTCAAACAAGTCCTCTGGGGTCAATTTCATAAAACAAATGTGAACTGTAAATGCATTTTGATGTAAATACAGTTCACATTTGTTTTATGAAATTGGCCCCTGAAGTAGGAGACGATGCCAGTTTTCAAATTTACTAACTGATTTAAAACTAGACAAAACTAATCAATTATTGTTACGATGTTTTTATTCGTTACTTTCAACAGCAAATAAAATTTTTTCTAAAGACAGAAAGAAGAGCAGAATAATAGCACTTTATACCTCTGCTAAAGAGACTAAAAGTGGCAAAGTATGACTGTGTTGCTCCTATGTCTGCTCCATTTCCTCAATGATTCCTGAATTACACACAGAAATTAGCGCTTGCAGTAATGAGGAACAGTTAGGCGACCGCTGTTCGCGCGCACCATACAAAATGGTCGTTAATCCCTTTTTTCACGCTAATATTATTTCTGCAGGGGAAATTATCTGTTAATGAGCTTTTATAATTGCTTTCGCTCGCTCGATTGAGAAGAAACACGCGTCATTTATTGATCGACAATTGACGACAATTAGAGACCAGCACAACTTCAATTAAGTTATTTTGCGCTAGACTTGCTCGTACCCAACGGCAACGCTGTCTGCTTAACTTCTCGTAAAGGCCATGTATGCACATAATGCTTGATTGATTCACAGTCAGAAGATACGGAACTCTATCAGTCTAGCAATCAGAGAGCTTGCGTATGAGTGTGAGCTTTTGGTCTTTCCTTGCTTGCGGTGCACGCGCGCGGAAAACTGATTGAAACGACGTCACTTGGGAAACTTTGCAACAAAAATGCGCTTTTTAATGAATCTTCTTGAACATACCTTTCCTCAGCGGTTCTCATTAAATCATCGCTTACCATTCTCTCTTAAGCATTATTATACCGCGTCAGTGCCTCCTAGCCTTACTTCGCTCCAATACCTCGTCGCTTTAATTCGCATAACCGAAAGTGCGGAGCTTCGTAAAAACTAAACGTGTGATACAAACGTGAAAACGAGGGGAAAATCTGAGCTTTTTAAACGAATTTGAGCGACATATACATTGCAAGGAAGTAGGCTATGAATGAGTGGCGACTAAACGAAACCTCTTGCGCCGTTCCCCCTTCTCACTGTTAAAGTTCACAGAATGAGGAAGAGCGGATAGAAAAAATTGCGTTATCCCGTCACTTGTGTCCATGAATGTAATTACTCACTTGATTTAGCAACCTCAATGTTGATTCTCATCGCCTCCTGCTGGTGTTTGCCGCTGGCGCATGCGCTGCAAGATAACTCAACCCCGGCTTCATTCGACTCTGCTGATGCGAAACCTATTCTGCAAGGTAATATTCGAATGCAATATAGTATAGATGAGGATGTAATAATAATCACTAGTTTCAGCTAACAGCTATCAATGGAAATTAATGAACAAACTATTGAATACTTACGATCGAGCATTGCGACCAGTGCAGTTCATCAACACGACGACGAATGTCACATTAAATCCGGCGTTGCACAGTATTATCAGTACCAATGAAGCTATGGAAAGCATCGGTCTTGTATTCTGGCTGAGAATGGTAATAGTCATGTTTCACAAACCGTATGTTACGGTGCCATATTGGGTGGACTTGGTGTGAGAGATTTGATGTCAGCATTTATTGGGGGTATACAGGGGAGGGGATAACAGCGATGGCAGATAGGTAGGTGGACGTCGTAACTGCGTGTGGTAGAGAACGATTAGCGTATTATATACAGGCCGTATTAAAGGGTAGTTGTGTCTACCTCGGGTGGCCCACGCGCGCGATTGGCATTTCATATCTACGCAGCCATCAGCTATCGGAAGGGCAGAATGGCTGCTTAGACTTACAATAAGGCGAATGCACAACAGTAATTGTTTTGTTTTGTTTAACGAGCCGTTAAAGAGTAGTCGACAGAAAATTTTTTGAGTGTTCACAAGATAGAGTGAAATGAAAAAGTGCTAAATTCTTCGGGGTTTCAATAAGATCTTTTAGTTTTGAGTGCGGGATAATAATTCCATTAGCGCTCAAACTGACCAACAAAAAAGTAACTTGCATTCCGCCTACACATCTGAGAAACATGATCATTATTTAGACATGGAAAGATAAATACTTGACATGGGATCCAAAAGATTACGATGGAATCGACAAACTTCAGATTCCATTGTACAAGATATGGTATCCAGACATCACCGTATTAAACATGTAGGCTGATTTCGAATGTTGATTTTCGCACATTTTTTCATAGTATTTCAGGATTGAATTGAAGTCAATGATGACAGAAGGAAAAAATTTGGCTTATGTTGCGTTCGACGGCAGCGTCCGCGTATCCATCGATCAGATTGCAACAATTCATTGCAATTTCAAGGCAAAACTTGCGTTGCTCTATCAGTTATTTCTGTTATTTAATATCGTTGAAAATCAATCGCATGTGAGAGTTGGGTTCACTAGAGTCCGATTAAGTGGCATCAAAACCCCGATACCCATCTCCTCTACATTCCTTGCTCAATGATCTGACTGAAATGAATTCAAGCTAAATGAAAAGGGGTACATCAAATAAACACACCTTTTGACTCAACCGCAAGATGGTGCAAAATTTGCATTTTAATAAACTTAGTATGAAATTAACTTGAGATGAAAGAAAGGGATCTTTCGAAGATAGGTGGAGCAGCAGAATTAGTAATAAAATGCATTATCCGTAACGACGTATCAAAGAAAGGCCGAATATTGTGCGCACTTTCGCCAAAGCGCCTGTTGATAAACTGTAATTAAAATTAAATTGCAATTCAGATTATTAACTTTCCGTTCGACGTGCAAAACTGTACTCTGCACATTCTTTCCTGGACGCTGTCTGCGGATGAAATGGATATATTTCCGTCATATCCCGCTGATTTGGGACCTTACAGAGAGCATGCAGGTCAGCGATTATTTTTTAAAAATCAACCGGCATTATCAATACCTCCCCTACCTCCCCCCACTGCTCTTCTAAACATTACGATATTTTATCGATTAAAGAAGAAAGAAATTTGATTATCTTGAGTGTTCACACTGCGCTTTAAGGTGCATGTCACGCACTCTTAATACTCACGCACTCTTAATCTCTTTGAAATTCGAGCTTCGAAAGATTCCAATAAAACGTATTCAAGTTCACCGCTTGATCTAAACTCAAAATTCTCACTGAAAATCTCAACTTTAAATAACCAACAGTTTCATTAAGTAACCTTGGAAATTTAAGGCTGGCTTTTCGACTGCTTTCATATATGCACTTTTGAGTACTATCATGCTTATTAAGCAATGTAGCAAAATCTTAAGTTCAAAAGAGAAAATTCCGCAGTTTCATATCAAAAGACCTAACAGTTGCAGAGTGAGAAAAGTTTCATTAAAGAGTGAGTTGTTGCATGCAACACACGACCAATTTTAGAATGGGACTTGATCTCATTCTCGGCGCGTCGAACGCTAACTACCTACGGTAACTTGTCATCACCATTCGTCGACGTTTACTACGACATTGTGATCCAACGCAAGCCAACCTACTATCTGACAACGTTCGTCCTGCCCAGTTTCATCATCACGACCCTCGCCATCGTCGGCATCTTCTCTCCGTTTACGGACTCAGGTAAAGGTTTATTTACGACGACAGCAGACGTACTATAATTACTTTTAAGCAGAGGCAGACTTAATAGATACGGGGACATTTCTTCTCCTTCTCTCTAAGGGGTTTATTTCTTTCACTCCCTGGTTGATTTACGATCCTCAGCAGATCGCAGTCGTAATGACCAGAATGCTGCACTGATAACAGGCGCCTGCACGGCTACTGTAATATGTAAATTACGGGATAATAAACGGTATCGTCAGTGCTATATGGAATTTCGTGGATTGAAAAGTGTCAGTGTTACGGCTGCCATTCAAATTTCGAGTCACAATTAAAATTGCACAGGCGGACGTGAAGAAAAAGTGACGATGGGTCTGACAACTCTGCTCACCATGTCGATCATTTTGCTACTCGTCACCGAGCAAATGCCTAAAAGCTCGGAGGGTGTGCCATTACTGGGTAAGTTTCATTTTTATTTCTATTTGTATCTTTAACTAGATGAAACACAAAAAAAATTACATTCTGGTTAGTTCACATTCGAAAGAGAGCGATGAGCAGTAACCAGACATTTGAGAGTTACTTTAAAAGGAAATTGCTTGATACATTCCTCAAACTGGCGCCCATAATTAATCTATACCCTAAATATTTCATGTTGAAAGTAACTCTTCTCAATCTTTCGATGCTTACACTGAATGCTGCTCCTGTTACACTATATTGTCTTTAATATTGTACGCATTTCTGAAGCTGTTTTCTCATAAAATCGTTGCAGGTCTCTACATATTGTTTCAAATTGCGTTGTCTGCGTCGGCATCGTGTATCTCCATCTTTGTAATGTACCAGCACCTTAAGTGGACTAAAGGAAAACCAGTTCCTCGCTGGTTTCTTAAAATTACTCTTTCAATGGAGAAAGAAACAGTTGAACAGATTGTAAGCATCTTATAAGTTACTGGTCTTTGTTTAAGCTGAGTGGGCAGTAAAGCAAGCGATGATCAGTAACTAAAACCAGAAAACGAAGCTTAATACACTAATACTAACTATGAAGAGTACGCTCAGAGAGGGCAAGATGAAAATTCAGGAAAATTATCATCAAAGTCATATCCAAGTTGCTCTGTTAGCTATTGTTTCAGCAGTAATAGCTTTTAATGATCAGTTAGAGAGCCATTCATAAAGATACAGTACGCGAAATTTTAATATCAAAATTTGGTTTAAATTTTCACTTTTGTTGCAAAACACAACTTCAGGAGACAACATGCAAAAGAACTAGCCATCCTACAGATAAAGTACCCATTTTCTGTAACAAAACAACTGAAAGTCGTATGAGATATACATCAATTTTTTCATCTGCCGAAATTCTAAAAAGTTCTCCAAGTTAAATGATTTCAAAATAAATTTATTGCGTTAATGATTGGCTCTAAAAATTGAGTTTTGACTACGTTAATACATAACAGGGCGCAATGGTATTCGCACGTCGACAAAATTCATCAAAGTTTAGAATGAGTTTTCATTTTCATTCATCTGCGGCTTGTAGTATCAGTTCTCTTGCAATAATTTTTTTATTCAGAAAATAACTGCGAGCTCGAAGAAACGAGAGAAATCTTTCAATCAGCAAAAGTCACCAAATGAAGCTGCATTGTGTCTGGCGGAGATACACGCGCTCTTGCGACAAATGGTGGATAAGCAGTACAGAGATGATTTTGGCGAAGACTTAAGACTATCGTGGAATAGTGCAGTGCGTCGGCTCGATTTAATATTGATGTTTACTTATATACTTCTTAACATTCTTTCTACTGTTATAATTGTGATTTGCGGTTTTGCTAGTCTCGTACAGTAATGATAACTTTATGCATCATTCCAATGAAGTAACTCTCTCAATCAATTTGGGATCCAATAACCCCGAGATTGATGGATTAGTTGCATGTTCTGATTACAGATTTAACTGCCATTTGATATGGGTTTTAGTTTTGTGTTCGCGAGTGAGTATGATTTTGCTCAAATTTCTTGCTGAAACCAGAATCCTTCAGTAACAGTGCTGGTAAGACTGGAGCCGCAACAGCGTCGTATGTTATCATTCGACAACTTGCTAATTGTATCATGACCGCTTTACAGCAAATTTCAGTGCAATTTTTTCGTTAAAAAGAGGAATTCTTGAACATTTATTTGAAAAGTTTTGAAAAACATCGTACTTAAGTGCTTGTTCAAATAAAACTACAGCATGCTTTCAATAACTTTTCCCCCTGTACAGCGAGTCGTCGAGCATCGCTTTTAGCAGTGCGTCAGTCTAGTGCTTTTGCAGCTACGAGCATTTTGCTTCTAAATAAACACATTTAAATGTACTCACAGTTTGATTGTGTATTCAACGAAGTGCTCTCAAACGATTTCTAATAACTATGATGCGACACGCTGACTTGCATTTAGTCGTCCTTTGCAAAATTATTGATGAAAACTCTCTGTACGCTCTGACAATTCGAAAGATACGAAACCCACCATGTTCTGGTCGATCAGTTTGTGCTTCAGTTTTGTACTATCTTCGCAACATTCAATTAGAGGTATGAAAAGGACATTTAACTTTACCAAATTTCTCCATTATGTAGTGAAGTTGTTTCTTTCTCTTTAAACAAAATCTTATAATCCTACTAGTTTCCTGGATAGTTGAATGAGCCATCCCTTTATTGGTTTCCCCAACCGACAATGCTACAGAGCGTTTCTCATATTGCGAGTTTAAAACAGAGTAGTCCTGTTTTCGAACCTTTAAACTCCCTCCATCATGCACAATAATCAGTAGTCATCTACAGTCAATTAGCATTGTTATAAGTTATGAGATTAGCGAGCCTCGATTTCTCCTTAATTTACTATTAGGTCTTTACGCTGTCTATAAATAGCGCGTCATTGATCGTATTATAGCGGAAACAACACAAGAAAGACTAGTCGGTTTTTTGTTTAAAAACTACGATCGCTCATTGCGTCCCGTTCACAATGTTCGCACAACCACTAAAGTGAAGCTCAATCCGGCTATTCACAGCATTGTTGACACCGACGAGGCTGAAGAAAGCATCACATTCGTCCAGTGGTTCAGAATGGTTTGAAGAATTTCTAGGAATATATGCACCAAATATTGAAATGAAGCGCCATTTTTTCCAAAAATGCAAACCCATCATATTTCTCGAGCATAGACGGCTCTTAGTATGCGTGAAAAAGCGAATATTTGCTAAAAAACAAGATAAAGTATTTTGAAATTTACTCCGCTACATAGTAGTAACAATACTTTTCCGTCTAGGTTGTCCCTGCAAATATCATTTAAATGAAATGGAGTGCAAAGAAGTGTAGAAAAGTACAATGTTAATACAGCTGGTTGCAGATATGGGTCGATGAATTTCTTCATTGGAACTCTACTGATTTTGATGGAATGGATGAGCTTCTCATACCAATCAGTCGTATATGGCTTCCTGACATAACGATTGATAATTTGTAAGCAAAATCTCCGCAGACATTCGATTCTTTACTGATTGACTTTTAAATTTCTGCACATTCTTACAAGAGGTGTTCTATACTTAAAGCACTGTATGCGCTTGAAGAAGAAGAAAGTGGTACTGAGCAGAGTATTACCATATGCATTCAAAAAGACTCGCTTTGTTACTCTTTCTATAGTCCAGGAACCGCTGAAGTGCCCGCTGAAGCAGAAACTAAGAGAGTGGCCAAGTCAATGTCTTTACTATTAACGTCCGTGTGAAATTTGCTAATTAGTAACATGAGTAAAAGCATTGATTGCATGTTAGAATATATTCAGCAACTGAAAATAGTTTACCATAACCCTAATTGTAAAAGAAGTGAATCCTCATCTTGGAGCTGCCAGATTAAATAAACACAATGGTGATTTATTTGAATGGTTACTGAAGCTCGCAGTGTCGAGACACAGTCAAGTGCTCAAAGTATCGGTGAGCTGGACTATCAACATTTTTGTCAGTTTACATACTTAGATTAGTGGAGGATGCCAATGTGAATGTCAACATTTGCCTTTCCATTTAGGATCGAGTCTAAACTGATGGTGCAGGACGATAAAAACTATGCAATCATTGCAAGCAACGGCACTGTTCTGATATCGTATCATCAAGTGGTCAACATGTACTGCAGCTTTCATGAGAATGTATGAAACTGCGCATAAAAACGATATTAATTCATATTATTTCAGATCGTCGATTTTCCGTTTGACACTCATAATTGCTCTATGCACGTGGCTTCCTGGATGCACAGCAGGGAACAGATTGACACTTATCCAACTATACCGACTGATTTGGCTCAATATCAAAAGCACGCAGGTGAGCTAATCGAAAAAGCCTTACTTATCACTCAACATCAACTCAGACATTTTTTGCGAAACCTTTCTTCGTACCCTGCCTATAAAATCAACGTAAGTTTCCGGAAAATCATTCTCATATTTAACTTTAGCGTCTTCAAAATAATTCATATTATTATTTTGACAATGAAAATATCTTCGGTCTCCCTGGTCTTACTGCAATAAACTTCATAGGGTGGCATGCAGACTTTTTCAAAAAAACATTTAGGCCCTGCAGTTATCATCTTTAGGCACGAAATATGAACATTCAAGATTTTTAGCGCTGTTTGAACGACTTTGCTGTCGAATGTCAAGCGTGGGATGGGTCCTTGCTCGCTCTGACGACGCATAGCAATATATTTTTTCATCAGAGCTATGAAATGAGTCGAATATAATCTAGCAAAAATGTTAGACCAAAAGGATTTCGGAAACGAATCGTTTCCCCCTCATTACGGTAAAGAAACAGATGAAAGATGATTATTCTGCATTCTTATTCGACAGTACGGAAATTCTGCAGAGTGGGATCTTATTTCCTTCACATCGCGTCGCAGCTTGGTCACCTACTTTGAGTCGGTCCTGCCGTTCGTTGAGATCTACTACGACATTGTGATTCAGCGCAAGCCGTCTTACTATCTGACGACATTTGTTCTACCAAGCTTCATCATCACTACCCTCGCCATCATAGGCATCTTTGCGCCATTCAGCGACGCTGGCGGACGTCAAGAGAAAGTGACCATGGGTCTGACTACACTGCTCACCATGGCCGTCATTCTGAACATTGTCACAGACCTCATGCCAACTAGTTCAGACGGAGTACCCCTCCTTGGTGATTTTTTCATGTTTTGGAGTAAGGCAAAAATTATAGCAAATCGGCATTGCGATAGCACTCAAGTATGAACACTTGCAAAATAAGGGTAAAATAAGTACGCCAATTTTTCTGAAAAACTCGATAAGAGGCATACGACCTCAGGACTATCCCTTTATGACCCGCGTTTTAAATGTTTTGTTTTTGGAATCTTCTTGAAATAGGGACTCTCTGTTACTTCTTCATACTTGTCAATATCAGTTTATCAATAAACTGAAGATAGCCGGAAACACTCTAACCTAACTTCGTTGCATCTTAGGCATACAACTTGTGCCCGCTTCTGACTTCTGGACAGATAGTGAGACTCAGAGGGTTGCGTCCCAGCTCCATCGCTGACTAAAGCTTCAATTCGCAATAATGCTTTTGTGCTGTTTCAGAATTGTACCTAATACTGCAAATCTTGATCTCGGCAATCGCCGCGTTAACCTCGGTGTTTATGATGTGCCTACATAGTCAGTGGACGAAAAATGAACCAATACCTGACTGGCTGCTGCGAATCACTAATTTCTGCCATCAGCCCTTGACATATAAACTAAAGCCGGAGAACGGACTGTCGGCTTATGAGGTACTGCTATTGAGTTTAGTGTTGCACAGTGTGCGTCTCGCCGGTGTGAGTACTTTGCGATCGCTGTTTCAAAAACCTTGTGCAGAATTCCTTGACTCCCAGCATTCTTTCCCAGGCGACAAGATGGTCTACATTGGTTGTAACCCTCCCTCTTGCCACGCTGAAGTTATTTTCACTTCTTTTATGTTCTGAACTTACTCTGATCAGTCAATTGTGAATGCCGGTGGTGAAATGCCGGGGATCTGCTATGTCAGACATACCCCTTAATTTTCTTTTTTATTCCGCAGATAGACTTTTGCCCGAAATTCCACTTCAAAACATATCATGCTGCAAAATGATCTACTTGCAGCCAACTTACCCAGATAAAGTCATTGAAAAAGCAATAAGAAAAGGGGATAAAACAAGGCAGCTGTCGCTGGAGCTGCGCACAATGGTGAGTCCTATACTGACAATGCTCGACAAAAGAGAACAGCAACAAGGAATTCACCAGCTGTGGAATCGAGCATGTCGAAGACTCGATATATTATTCATGATTGCGTTCAATGTGTTGCATGTTGCTCTAACCGTTGGATTTTTGGGGTTAGGCTACGCCAAGCTGAAGTGGAAAAGACATGCGAATATTTGAAACCATGCTACCGACAAGTTGTGTATAAACTGGGATTTTGCTAAGAAGCCGTTAGTGATTGCTCCTTTTATTGAACGGCTAGTTCATTATGCTAAACAGAAAAAAATGCAAAAATGTCGGAAATGAAGAAATAGCTCGGTTCGTGATCTCATTGGAATTTGATCGATCAAGACAACTCAGCTGTACTCTGGTTTCACCTTGACATTTTATCATAAATGAAGCATCTTGTGTTTTATTTGTATCGCGAAAGTCTCGTTCGTTTAAATATTTTGCCCATTCTTTCTATTTGGCTGCTAATTAAAATAAAAGCATGCTGAATTATGGCTTTATATGTAAACAAAGCAGCGCGTCATTTGACAAACATTTCCGTTTAACAGCAAATAACAAGCAAGCCTGGATCAAGGTCGGCGGCGGTGGCATCGAAGGATGACATTTTGCGGCTTCATCGAGCAAGCATGAGTCCATTAAGTAATATTGCTCATGAGCACCAACCGCTTGCCAATTCCATTTTAAATACATGAATTGGATACAAGCCACCTTTTTGAAGATGAAAATGTCAGGCCAGGATAAATATTAATTTTGCACTTGCTGATTGTCTCGTTTCGCTGCTTATACAGTAACAAACTGCAAAAATGTGGCAGCTCATTATAGTGTGTTGGACATTTATGTTACTTCAGCTGTCAACAGGCGAAGGTCAGTCGATCTTCATTTTCATAATTTCAAAATAAGGCGAGCTCTCTTATCTGCCAGTTGTTACTAGCGTTGCTGTAGCTGCTTGCACAGACTGGCCCACAATCTTAAAAAATTCATCCTACTCCAGTTCAGTTTGCATACAATTTCGTAAACTCAAGCAATTCGTTTCTCATGTAAAAGAGCAGAGGTGCGGAAGAAACGACTTTGCAGTAAGTCTGGTACGTAGCCGTTTGGACCAACGGTTCAAGCCGCACCAATATGCGCATCCACAGACCTTTCTCGTTAACAAGATTGGCTTATAACTATTGGTATTACTAAGCTTTAATATTTCTTCTTTTTTTTCATTTGACGCTTTCTCCAGGTTCCTGAAAATATTTTTGATAGCCCACCACGTTACAGCATCAATTTCAGACTCGCCACAAGAACGATTGGTTAAGACGCTGTTCAGCAATTATGACACTACCTTACGACCCGTGAAAAATACGCAAACAGTCACAAATGTTACATTGAATCCAGCTCTTAATTTCATTATTGGTAGTTATGAAGCTCTAGAGTCAATCGTTTTTGTGTACTGGCTACGAATGGTAAGTTATCAGCTTGACAAAGGGATTCAATGATGGTAGGATATTGTTGGGCCCAACTACCATTTCGTCGTCATAGAGGAGTAGATGAGAGAGAGAGAGCACAACCATTAAGTTTTGAGTTGCACTGCACTTTGGCCATGTGTGCTACAGCTAATCTCATTTATTGGAGCAGCTATTCTACGACCCATGTTCCAGATGTGGGTCGACGAGTTGATTCGATGGGATCCAGCTGAATACGATGGAATAGAACAGCTTCTAATACCAATGACTCGCATCTGGTACCCTGATATTGGCATCAACAATATGTAAATTTTCATAAGCGCAGATAAAAGTGGAAGAGAATAATAAGAGCACATTCAGGATCGATAAACGTTCGCTGGTCTCCGACGATCAAAACTGCGCAGTTATTTGCTACAATGGGATGGTTCTTGCAGTTCTTGATGACGTCGTCACTGCGCACTGCAACTATTTTGTAAGAATTGAAAACTTCAGTAATATATTGTTAAAATAAATTGATTTTCCTTTAGATTAAGCAGTTTCCGTTTGATATACAGAATTGCAGTGTCCATATTAATTCATGGATGCATACTGGCAATTCAATCAACCTTTTTCCAATGTCGCCAGCTGATTTGACACCGTACAAGAAAAATGCAGGTTAGTTCTTCCTTGTTATACGTGAATCTACTGCTGAAACATTACACTTATTCAATTTTAATTATCTTAACTGATTTACACATCGTGATTATAAAATATAAAGCAGGAAAATTGGAAGCGCAAGAACAATCACCTATAATGTGCCTTTTGTAGATTTTCAGCACATGCCGCACCTAATCAATCACATCATTTTTCATAATTATGACGACTTAGTTTAAGTTGTGACATTATTCTGAAACTGGCCTCAGAAGTGAAAGCAGAACTCAAGAAGGGTAAAGTGTTATTGCAAAGTACCAGCACAAAAGTATCAGAGTTTTTGTCTAGAACACTCCTGGGCTCATTTTTCGACCCCATTTTGCTCGAATGGGAACGGTCGAGCTTCTCTATCAAAATAGGCCCGAATGTGGAAGTTGATGAAGATACTTTTGCAGTCTTGCTCCTTATGTGCAACAGCATTGTTGGCGGAACAAATATGTAACTAACAACTAAAGCCGCTCTTATTACTGATAGCTTATTGAACAGCTTTCTTGAAATATTTTACATCGTGCTTTGATATTTTGGTAGAAATTCAGCTTAGCTCACCTCCATATTTAATCATTTGGCAGCAGTATTCTCAGTACCGCTTGGAGCAGTAATGGTTTTGTAAACAGCGGAAACTATACGAAAAGTCTGTAAAATTCTCATTAAAGTATAAATGAAAGGAACACGAAATAATTGATCGATTAAACGCAGTCTTACGCCTTTAACAAATAAGCAGTGAGCTCTGTTTTGAACTCGCCGATTGACGCATACTTACACCACAGCTTTAATTACTCAGTTGAATTTCAGAGTGGGAACTGATATCGTTTGATTCAAGACGAGTATACTTTTACGCTGCGGTCTCTTCAACAGCATTTGTCGATGCTTATTACGACATCGTCATTCAGCGTCGACCGAGCTATTACCTGACGACATTCGTCCTACCAAGTTTTGTCATCACCACACTAGCGTTGATAGGAATCTATGCGCCGTTTAACGATTCCGGAGATAGGGAAGAAAAAGTCACAATGGGCTTGACTACTTTGCTAGCAATGGCTATCATTCTTCTTAGTGTCACATCGCAAGTTCCAAAAAGTTCGGAAGGCATGCCGTTGTTAGGTAAACTTTTAGCCCTTCTCTCGAGTGTTATTATCATTGATCGCTACAAGCTATTAGGCTTCTCACAAAATATTGTCCAAGTAAAATTTAGAAATAGTAAGGCAAAGAGCTGACCGTGCAATCGCTTCTCACTTCGTTGCTCATATTTTGCATTGGGGTGTGGCGGCTATAGGACAAAAAAATTACTGACGAATCGCTGCCCAGTCGTCGCCGGCGAGAAAAATATTGAGGGCGGTCTAGCGATAGGCACATTAAACTGAAACACCGTTCGTGACCACCGCTGAGAGCAAATAATATATTGAACACGCTCCAAATCGAAAACATGCAGCCAAGGACGCTATTAACAATCCTCCAAAAGTAACAACTGTTATGCTCAAAAAATAGGATTTTTTGATAGTGGCGAACATTAATTAATGCTTTTGAGGAGCTCACCAATCCTGATGCCGAAGCCATGCACCGTTTGCTATCACAATTGTTTGAATTCATCAGATCCTTCTTCCTCAAACAATCATGGATATTTTTTCTAAATCTACTCTAAAGGGAAAATATCACCGTCTTGCCTACTTGCTATTTAGTCAACAATTATAATTGACTCTCTAACGGATGCCTCACTATCGTTCCATACTCAAAAGATACCTTACTTATGCTTTTCGCAAGCTATTAAGCATCTTGTACAAGGACAATAAAAGTAGTTTGCAACTTTGATTTGTAATAGAAAGTTTTGATAATTTTTCAGGTCTCTACATTCTACTGCAAATATGCATAACCGCTGGAGCTTCGTTGATGGCAGTCGCAATGATGTGCCTCCATAGTAAATGGACATATGGCGAAAGAATTCCTAAATGGATACTTAAAGTAACATTTATGCAGATCAGGCACGGCGAGAGTGGCAGCAATATAATCAAGCAGCCATTCGGCTTAAAAGTAGGTCTTAAATTAAAAAATATGCAGTTTGTGCATTTCAAAGCAATAAAAAGAATTGAGCCATGAAAAGTACAACTTAAAAATGATTATGTAAAAGAAAATGTCCTGGCGCTAATATTAGATGCCAAAATTTCGCATGTCTGTTTCTGAATAGCTATGAATATGTAAATAATTTAATATCTCCTCACACTATAGTTCACATTTATATAAAAGATAAGAGGTAGCGGGAAAGATGAGATTAGCGAAGGTCGCTCCTGTTACAATGTGCACGATCTGTCTCTCAGGTGGTGTAATTTACTTGAAAAGGAAAGAATACACAGGTGAGGGCGGCTTTTCAATCAAATACGCGCTAAACTCTTAACTGCGCCTTTCATGAGGCATTCGTTTTTTTTCATTGCAGCCGACTTTGATAAACTGTTATGAAAGTTCAACACATGAAGAAATACCCTCGTCTCTACGGTTGATAACTTATTTACTCAATCGAGTCACTGCTGTGTTGGACAAAATTCGCGAAGAAAAAGAAAACAGACGGCATTGGACGGTGGCCTGTCGTCGGCTCGATTTACTATTAATGTTCATCTTCAATCTGCTTCACCTGATTTTGACATGCTTCATTTTAATCTCTGGATATGCAAACCAAAAGATCCCTATAGCGTAATGAGATTACGAAACTTTCCTGTCTATCAAGTAAAGTATGCATTTATTTTGCTTACTCACAAGATATTTTCCACCGGCAGCCGTCTTGGCAGCAATGAACGTTATATTAATCGCTACCGGCCGCTCTCGCAAATAAAATATAAGCGACACTGAAGTGGGACATATCTCTTAAACTGATAATATTTGGTGTACCAATTCATAACAATCATTTGACAAAGTAAAAACACACAATTAGAGGAGATATCGGTAGAAATGCTTCCATTGATTCAATTGATAACGCAATCGAGTCACCGCTGTATTGGAAGAAATTCATAACATAGAAGAAGAAAATAGACGGTATTGAGCGGCTGCCTGTCGACTTGATTCGCTGTTATTGTTCGTCTTTTTTTACTTTATCTTATTTTGACGTGCAAAATTTTAATACTTGGCTATACTGACAAGAACATGCCTATGGTATAATCAGATGCTCGACGTTAGCAACCTTCGATTCAGATGAACAATATTTTAGGCATCATAGCACGAGCTGCGAGTTTTGAGATGACACTCTTCCCTAAATGTTTCAGCCTCCTCTTCGTAAATCATGTGTATTCATCATCTTGGGTTAAGATTCACAATTTGCCGATGCCTCTGACTATCGTGTAGCCGTTCTTCAAAAAGTTGAAATAAATGGATCACATGACTAACACAGCACTTGCAATTGCGCCGTTTATATTATTATAGTTCGTAATGATATTTATTTTTCCTCTAATCGATTAAAATAGTAAAATACCCCGCGATACTCATAACAATAGTATACATTCTCACTTTGAGAGAACAGCCTTTCATCTCCCACCATTCAATCCTTTCCACATAACACATCAGATCGAGCTTTATGTAGCTATGAAAGGTCGTAAAAAAGCTTGCCTTTCATAGTACCTTTGAATCGATCGAATGGCGGTACCAAGCTCTAGAGTCTTGGAGAAAACAGACTGTCTCTCGGGCCTATGCTGCTCGACGGTACTGCGGGTAACGCCTTCATCAAAACACTATTTTGCTCTCAATCAGCCATTTCGGTATCATTTTTCATTACAAGTTTTGGCGAAAATATTTTTGAACATAGGAAATATGGTCACCTGATTAAAAATGGATTCTGTTTAGAGAAAGAGTCAACCTGTGTCGTTCTCTGATTCCAAATATGATATGAATATGGGCTGAAGAGTGGATCAGCCGACTGAGAACCTCGAACGACTGATTAATTTCTTCTATTCAATAAAAAATCAAGACTATTTCGCGGAAACATGATGAAAACGTTTGAATCAGTTCAAAATTTCCCTCCGTAGTTCGACCCCACACCTCATAGTCCCACGTTCATATCTGCTTGTTAGAAACAAACCGTACAAACGTCATTTCGTGTAGCTGTAAGTACTTCCGCAATTTCATTCCCCATGCTAGGATATCATGATTGCTATGCACATATATAAATATAATTGTTTGGTGAACCAAATGAAGATCGCGGGCGTAAAACTTTAACGACAGTCGGCGCAGTCTGAATTGAATTGGCCGGATGCAACTCGGTCCGATGCGACAAGGTTGGCCGATTTATCGGACCGGTTTTGCTCGTCGGCCAACTGTTGTCTCACTCTAACATACTCGATTTGCAGCGTAACTGCCCAACTACGGCGTTTAACTTTGCTTCTCTCACAAGTTGAAACTTTTTTCGTCGCCTTATCTGCTATCGTCATGTCAATTGGCGACAAGTTGCGCGCCTTTCTACGGAGCCTTACAACCGTCAAGACTTTATCATCACTGAAGAGCCAAAATGCGTCCAGCGAGCTGAAACGGGCTCTGGGGCCGATGGAGCTCATAGCCATTGGCATCGGGGCAATCATTGGCACGGGCATCTTTGTGCTCACTGGAGCCGCCGCTGCAAAGCATTCGGGCCCCGCGGTCGTTCTCTCCTTCGTTCTGGCCGGCATTACGGCTGCGTTTGCGGCGCTGTCCTACGCCGAGCTCGCCTCCATGATTCCCATCGCCGGCTCCGCGTACACATATACCTACGCTACGATGGGTGAATTCGTGGCGTGGATCATCGGCTGGGATCTCATACTTGAGTACCTCGTCGGCGCGGCTACCGTGTCGGTCGGTTGGTCACGTTATACCGTCTCTTTGCTGGAGGATATATTCAGTACGAACTTTTCGACTACCCTCACTCAAGCTCCAGTAATATTTAATGAACACACGCATGAGTTTGTTGTCACGGGCAATTATTTCAACCTGCCGGCGGTCGTCATAGTTCTCACCATCACCGTACTGCTCATGTTC
>NIUQ01000973.1:0-36810 GCA_002796945.1 Plectus sambesii | reverse complement strand
TCACGTTTCCGCATGCGAGATCATCAAAGCGTGCACGACGGTCCACAATTTGGCGCTCAAATCCGATTTCATCGATGTTCAATATGAACTTGATCAAAAATATATTGACCCAGAAGACAGAAATAACGAAAATACAACACATTTCATAACCATTTTCAAATTTATAAGCTTTAAATACTGTCATTTTTTGTTCACGGAATTTAATGTTTCAAACAACCACCAAATTCTACCTAGCAGTAGAAATTCAAAAATGTCACGCCACGTTGCAATTTTTGCACCTCACTATATATCGTCGAAGTGCAGAAGGTCACAGAGTATATTACATGCCGCGAATGTATATTTTGTTGTACAGAACAGAGCAACTCATCTTGATTGTAACCACACCCGCCCTCTGATTCTATTGCAATTCGCACACACTGTATGCATTTCAAGTATGCATCGTTTACGCATTGAATTGTATATGCACTTCACTTTTCTGATTTTCGAAATTTCAAAGCGAATAAAAAAGATCAGATACAGTGATTTAAATTTTTTTAGATATTTACTATTCTTCGTACAGTAGTATTTCATGATCTGCGCACAATACTTGAGCGATTATTCAGCACATCGACACTTCTTGGAATAGTGTTCATGGCACTCGGTAGTAGTTGTAGAAAGCGAATTCGAAATGGTTTTATAAGTCCGATTGTCAGCCAGGGATTAGCAGCACTCGATATAGAATATGGTGCTATGAGCAGTCGATTAATCCACATGGGAGTAACCGGCAGAACCATCTGTCCTGCGGTAAGGATTGCAGTAGGAGTCACTGAAAATAGATGTAATATTATGGTCTTCTTGCTGAACGATATTTTGCAGTCCTCAAGTTTCTGATTCATAAATAACTGGGTCTTTCAAGGCTTGCTACACTATGACGCGATTACAGTCAAAGCCGTATGGGAGAGAACGTGAATACATTGATTAAAATTCTTTACACGCACTCCATCATCTGTGCCTAACTTAGATTTGGATGGTAGGAATCGTAGATTTGACGACAAAATAATTAGCATAACCCTCCTTTTGGATGGCGCAGGTAAATCTGTTGATTTTAGCATCGCAAACTAAAGATAATGTGCTAACAAAAAACCTCAAGTCAACACGTTTTTATAAGTTTTCTATGCTGTTAGCCAAAATTTCTCTTCTATTTGGCTTCTTCTACGTGTTTTTGCATAGTAAAGTGTCCCGGGAATGATCAAATGCCTCCTAGAGCCTACTTTCACCGCATTGAGAGAGCTGTACGAATGAGTAAAGAATAATTCGAACAATAAACGTACTAGTGAACATAGGAAGCAACGTGACGATCTTCATTACGCGCATGACGCCGCTCGTATAATCGATTGATTCGTTGTTATAGGCGACGCTTCTTCTCCTTATTGATGCTTCCTTCTCTTTTAGCCACTTAATCAACCGATAGTAGTAAATCCCAGTAATTATCAGCGAACCGAAGAAAATAAGAATGACTGTAAACTCGTAGCTGAGCAGCAGTGGAACCGAGGTGAACTTTTTGGTTCCACAAAAACCCGACGGATCTTCGCCGAATGCGTCATTCAGCATGAGCGGAAGATTCAAAATTACGGACAAGAGGTACCAACCGACAATAAGCGGTAGTATTCTGCGCTCTGCGAATATTGCTCTTCCGATTGAGGATGCTAAAATAATTCGCAATACAACACTTACTGTTTGCTTCGATGTTGACCGTAGTCAACGTGAATGAATTTTTATACTGCTGATCAGTAATCTCTATACGCTCACTGTTATAAGCTTTGTCTCACTATGATCGCATTGACCCTGTTATGTGATAGGACTCTAGTTTGCTTCTCGTCCGTAGCGGGCTTTCGCTCCCTTAAGAAGTTGGACTCCCTTTTATCACTCGCCTCCATCCTCGTACCTTTTGTATAGTTCTCCTGCATTCCTTTACTCTTAGAAATCCTGTCTTTAATCGATTCCCTCGCACCGACAAGCTGCAGTATTGAACCCATTGGGAGGTCATTATCATACAGTTATTTGCAGTATCCGCGAAGAAGGCGATGGATTTTCTTGCTGCTACTTTAACGATCGCGAACTATGTGCAATTTCATACAGCAAACACTACGACAGCCAGAAATGGGCGCGATTTTTAACATAAAGAGTCATAACTATACATGATTCCAAATCTTGTGAGAGCTGAATCTTTGATCCCCAATACATTCGCGTTTTTCCCTCAAAATGTTTTACTCTTAATAATTCAGGCTGGCACGAAGTTTTCTCTTATTCCACCTTTTTTACCAACTTATGCTATTCATACTCCATGATGGTAGAGGCAAAAGAAAAAAACTAACCGGCTGATTGTGAAATGGTACTAACTTTATAGTAGCGTTCCGCGGCAATTAGCGCCGGGAATCCGAAACTGCAAGTGGCCGTACTGATGACGAATAGACCAGCCACCGCACACAACTGGCGATTATCAGTCGAGCCGTACCAAAGCGCATAGGCATCAGCCACATGCGCCGTGCAGTGCAGTAAGTCGGAAAGGCTAAATCCTAGCAAGAACCAATTAACGACATTCTTACGAAGAGAGGGAGTCGTCAGCGTAAGAGTGATGAAGAATGCATTGCTGATGATAGTGAAAAGTGAAGCTATGAGCGCATAGATTGCGAACCACTTTGCCGAATTTCCATAAAACTCATACAAATAATCGAAGGTCGTGTCGTTCAACACCATTGGGTGACTACGTTGACAGACTGTGAGTTACGCGGCTTCTTTCAAATAAGATTTTTGATCAGTGGCCGCCAATTCCCTTCTCGATCCATCCAATCATTGCTGATTGTCGTATGCTTGGAATAAGCAAAATGTATCGACCAAATAAGACAATAAGGCTTAGGCTTAGCTAATTCTTCGGAGATTCAATTAGCTTGCGAATTCCGCCGGAAAACTGCGTCATATGTCGCCGATTAATGGAACTTAATAGAGCGTAGGACAAGGTGACGCATAACTTTTGCTCAACTGCTTTCCGCGTCTTTCGCCAGAACACTGATCATTTGAAATGTACGAGTACCCTCTAAGTACTTATTAGGTGTTAAATAACAGCAATCAAATCGCAGAACCTACTTCTTAATGAGCGTCGCAAGGGCTGCACCACATTAACCTATGATGGTACAATCCTTTTCCATTGGAAATTTGCTTCCTATTCTCGTGTATATGTAAGTCAAAGGCGCCTTGTCTGGCGGTTGTTAGTGACGAAGAGCATGTTTCCATCAAGTTTGGCGCTATCGCAAATAACTCAAAGACTGTAGTTTCGGTCACTGAGTAACTTGGTAACGTGTGAACGAGATTTTCCAGCGCATAAAAGCAAATGCGTTCAAAACTATTGCAATCATAATTTTACGATGAAATTTACCTAAGAAAATATCGGGTATTCAAATGACAAGCTACAGCATCTATTCTCATCGATTGAGTTTTCTAAAGGGCACCTTTACTGTCCTGTGGCTTCTCTCAAAAAGCGTTATATGCCATAATTTATATGCTTAAGAACTTGTTTGAGTAAGCTTCAAAGCAATATGAGGGTGAGAAACGGTAGTTTTGTCGCAGAAAGACTGCTTTTTAATTTCTTGTTTCTGATACTGTAGCGCATCATTTCAAATGGGACGTAGGCAGCCAGCTTGAGACTAGTCCACTATTTAGTGGTAGTGTATAGGATATCTAAACGATGCTACTTCTTCGCCCCTGGGCGATATCGTTCTCTGCAATGTTCATAACAGCTCTGCATGTTTATCTCCATTCCATTTATTACATCCCAAACGACATAAATAGCGCAGTGCGTCTTTCCACATCATCTACGATCCCCGGTGTGCATGCCAGTCACAGCGTAGCGTGAACACGTCTCTCACCCACGTGTTTTATCATATATCCATCTACGATCGTCGTTATTTGTCTCCTGCCACAGCACAATGTTTCGCAGAATTCGTTCTACCTATCATGTCTACATCTCCGATCGAAATCTTTGCCAACTCGGCGTGCCCTCATTAATCAAACCGTTGTCAAATACCTTGCTCACAGCTCTGTACATAACTTGCGCTGTCAAGGACGACCGCCTGTGTAGTATCGTGTCACTTTCAAGACTATAAAAAAATTTCAGACTGCTTACTCACAAAGTAATAAACATATCGATAAAGTAGATAATATCCATAGACTCGCGCTAATATGCATTGTAATAGAAACCAGGAGAGAGTTAGTGCAGCACATACAAGTCGGTTGTATCACAACCTTTCAAATATGAGCGCATACGATTTAGATTAGCGGCTGCTGCTGCATGCCATTTGGTTCGCAGCGAGATATCTGCTCTCGGGACTTGTACTCTTCACTGAATATTTATATCAATCCTTTATTTCACTACTCAAGCACCACATACAGCTCACAACTCAACATCTACACACATGCGCCGAACAGTATTTATTTAGAAAGTTATGTAGCTAAAATAGGATATAAAAATGAGTATTATTCATACTTGGTTAGTAAGGATGTCTTAAGGACACAATTCCAGCAAGAGGAACGAAGAGGAGTGGCGTTAGCGTATCTTTTAGATTAATCGTATCAAAGCGTTATCTTGTCATGTTACAACGTAACTGAGCGTCACTTTTACCCTAACCTATTTCTAAGTATGACGTCGGAAGGTTCCGGACACTGCTGGCGCTCTGCTTGCTGATTGACAGAATGATAAACCGGTGTTGGTTGTAAGCATTCGACCATTGTTTCTGGTTGGCGTGTCGACGGCTGCAGAAGCGGCATCGGCGTTTCCAGCGAACGTCGCTCGTCCAGTTCTTGATGTGCTTCAGATGGTAGGATCGTTGACTGTTGACCCGCTTCAGATGGTAGAGGCGTCGACGGTATTCGCAAGTAAACCGAATATGAATGCGCATTGTTCGCATTCATTGAACCGTAGCTGGCATCCTCTTGAGGGCTGACGCCATTTCCTTGCTGTTGGGCGCGGTTTCCTAGCTGCTCGGGTCTACACTCTTCACGGTTGTTGAATTTATTGTTGTTGAAGCGATTGTTGACCTCTGCTCGAGTTCATTTGCGCCATACGACTGTCGTCGGTTGAGGTTGCGTCTTCTTCCAAACCGATTGCTATGCTAGGGATCTGGATAGCGCGATCGGTAGAGTGAGCGGGGACCTCATTAACAGTTGCTTCAATGCTGGTTTGGCTTGAAGCATCCGCACTAGTTTGAGCTGAAGCCCGTTTCCACGCGACTCGTGGCGTCGACGTCGCACCTCTTTTACTTCTTTCTCGCGGTTTCTGTCTTTCATTGCTAAAATTTTAGAGCACAGATGATTTATAATAAGATGAAAATAGGTCTAATGATAGCATCACCAGTGAGAGCAACACTGTGAGGTTTATTATAAAATTTTACCTGGAAATTTGCAGCGGTTGTTCTTGTGCGCTCTCAGGGGCTTGAGAACTTATACGCATTTTTAATTGAGCAATCTGGCTCAAAGATAGCTGAAGGTCTTGTTCGATTTGGTTCATTAGAGAGAGAATTTCCTGTAAGTTGGCCATTATAATATTGGACTTCACAGGATGTATCTCGGGAGTGAATAAAGTGTAAAGTGAATTTTGCCCCTGAGTCTGGCCGTTTTAAAGATGTTTTCCAGATCGTAACAGTAGATAACGTTCATCTCCGACCTATATGTCAATGAGCAGTCATACGTCCAGACATTCCATTATGAAGTCTAAGTTAATTTTTCTATTTGAAATGTGTACATAAAACTTTAACCTGACATGCTAATACAAGAATCGAATGTGCGGCAAAAGTAGCTTTGTACGAGTCGAACACAAGAGATCATCAAGAGAGCGAGGAAAAGAGACAACGTGTTGCACGTCAGTCAGTGTTCAGTAAACGACATCTTCAGCAAATATTAGCCGTTCGTATTCTATGCCAACCCTTTATCCGGCATTTTGTTAGGCGTCAGAGATGTTTTTATGTATGCTAATTCAATCTAGACCGTATGCACTCGTATTTGAAAGGAGGTGATACAACCGGCTTATATGTGCTGCATTAACTACATCCTAGTTTTTATTAATATGCATATTAGCCCGAGTCTATGGATTTTGCCAACTTTATTGATATGTTTATTATGCTGTGAGTAAGCACTCTGCAAATTTTTTCTAATCTTGAAAGTGACACGATACTACACATGTGGTCGTTTGGTACGCCGGCGATTGTCCTTGACAGCGCAAGTTATGTACAGAGCTGTGAGCAAGGTGTTTGACACGGTTTGATTAACGAGGGCACGTCGAGTCTGCAATGATTGCGATCGGAGATGTAGGTATGATAGGTAGAACGAATTTCGCGAGACATTGCGTTGTGGTATATGAAAAACAACGACGATCGTAGATGGGAGGTATGATACAACATGTGCGGTATGCCCAACGGTGATCGTAGATGGATGTATGATAAAACACGTGGGCTAGAAACGCGTTCACGCTGCGTGGCGAGTGTGCACGCCGGTGATCGTGAACAAGGGAGGGGGAGTTTTGGTAATAAGCGAAAGACATATTTTTGCTGTGCTAAAATAGTTACGAAAATTTAAGCAAATATACGGTAAAGATACTACGCACAACAAGTTTTGTTCACATTGCGCTGTGACGGGTATGCACAGCGGTGATCGTAGATGGTACAATGTGCGCTGTGCTAGACGCATTGGGCTGTACCGTTAGATTTGCGTCGGTTGAGATGTAACACATGGAACATAGAAAAACACGCTTATGGACACCGTTACCGCGCAAGGCTAAGAAATATCTCGGTTTGTTCGTGTTGCTGTGGCATCTCACATAGGACCGTAGGTTTCCAGTGTTCAAGACAAAGCTCAGAGAAGGGTTTATTTTTCTTTGCCGCCCTTCCAGCGAGACATTTTATACAGCGCTTCTAATTCTAATTTTTCCTTACGAGTAAAATCGCCAGATTACGTCGCTGCACACTTAATTCAAAACAGAAAAATTTAATTCAGACTCTTCACCAGTAAGGCAAGTAACAGCGGCATGTATGAAACTGCAAAAATAATACACTGCGATCTAGAACATCAGCATGGCATAGAACGGTCAAAAGCAGCTGTACAAACCAGGAAAAACAGTTGCTTATAAACCAAAGCGCAAGATGAAGCGTATAAACGACCCGATAAACCAATAGAACAGGAATGGTAATATGAAGTGATAATTCAGTTCAAATCCAATACATTTTCAGCTTGAGTCGTTCGTTGACTTCCAGAGCTCTTTCCATATCTTCTTCGCTTCGTTCGTTGAATGTCGCGCTACAATAAAAAAAAAAAATGAACGGGAAACAACTAAAACTGCGCCCAATAAAGACGTAAAATGCGCCTTATAATTTCATGGTCTTCAAAAGCGTCCTATGTTTGATGCTTTCAGTATGTTAAGGTCAAACAGGGCGCGTTTTAATTTTTGTCCCTTCTAATGCATGAGAGCAGTCGGAACTCCACCACTCAGCGAGCAAATACGAAATCAAGCGACTGATTAAAAGAATCTCAGTAGATCATTGTGGCTATATGATTTAACAGGAACTCGCGACTATTTAAGCCAACTCCAACTTTTCTACTCCAATACAATCACAGTCCTTAAATAGACTACCCATACAGGAAATGCTGAAGGTAGTAGTTGGCACGAGTGCAGCACAGATCGGCGAAGAAGGTGGGCGCGGGAATCGACCCGCTCTTGGCGCAACGCGCATTGTGAAAGCACAGACGGTAAGTGATGGCCTGCAGGTCGTCTGAGCTGAAGTTCGACTCGTCGAAGAGCACCACGTAGTGCGCAGGACGGGCGGTGCCCTGAAAATAATTAATGGTATTGAGAAAAGAGTTCAGAGTTGTAACGCAACGATGCACCCCATCGGGGCCTAACACGCCACACGCGCACACATGCACCATCTGGGGAAATTCTACTATGCATACCTCTGCCAACTACTCCACAATGATTTGCCAGTCTAATATTTAAATAAAATATTAAGCTTTCTAAAGAAGAACGCCGAAATGCTAATTCTAATACAAAGATACTACGGAATAAGTTGCGTTTGGTGTGTCTCAAAATTGTCAACAAATCATACAAACGACCAACCTTTGGCGCGAGATGGCTGCACAGGAAGTAGTCAAAGTCGATAGGATGAGTGACAACAGTGTCAACAGCAGTGCCTGGAGGGACATTCTGTCCCTGACCAGTATCCTGCCGCTGCTGCGGGAAGAAGCGGGTATGGTGGCGTTTCTGCACGACGATATATGTGATTTTTGGCTTATATTCGGGATCCAAGGACCGGCAAGCCTGCTCGATGCAAGTTACTTCTTCGTGCAGCGCCTGCAAAGATTCTGTTCAATACAGTCTTGCTCGTAAGTACTGCTATGTTTTAAAATTACATTTGCGGTCCATGGTACTGTAGCTTACTGACATTAATACATTAAACTATAGAGATTGCATTTTAAAGGCTCATTTGATAGCATCCCCATTGATTTTCCCTTCCTACTTTAGCTAATAACTTTTCAATCACCCCTAATATATCAGCAGTTGTTGGGAAAAACTTGAAAAATTACCTATCCCAGTTAAAATGAAAATATTATGCTCACCGCTTCGAATTGACTGTCGGAAATTCCATCACGGAATACAATGATTCTTGCAGGCTTCTCTTTGGTCGCCGAGAGGAATGCAAAAAGGCGCTCTTTCAGTTGCTTAGTGAAGTGGACCATCTGTTCGTGGAAGCGCTTTTGCACCTAAAAATGTGAGACAGAAGATGAGATGGAAAATTAATGAAAACTTTGGCATTTAGCTGTTAATGGAATGATCTTGAGCACTACTGACCATCAGCTAAGTAATGATGCATAATAATAAAGAGAAACTGCTCATGCGTCCATCTGGTTTATAGACAGATGAGAACTAAAAATTTCAATCCGAAATCTCAAAGGTGGGAATGAAAGGAGCGGCCTAAATCCTACCGTTCCAAAGGGAATCTGCTAGTGTGATCCTAACCGTTTCAGAAAGGTAGCAGAAATTTTTTGCATTAGAAATGTAAACAGTCTTTTGAATTCAAGATAGTTTCTAAGCGGCGATTTGACGAGACTTTCAGTCAGCCAGGACCCGTGATCTATTTGATATTAACAATAATCCGGCACAGACGCTCCCCTTTTAATCTCCTAACTACACTCATCTCTGCCCCAGCCCATCTCACAAGTATTAATGAGTCATAAGACGAAGCAAAGATACTGTAATACCCGGTAGGAGACGTCGAACTTGTGGCAGGCAAAGTCGACATTGCCGACGACGGCGCCGATCGACTGAGACTCGCGAACCTCGTGCGCGCCTGGGTGCGTCACGTCGATGCCCAGGAACAGTGTTGCTGACTTCGGGTTAGTCAACGACTGCCACCTACAGTAGAATTAGTTACACCAATTTAGCTTAAGCTTAATCATATCCAAACCCCTAAGCCAAGAAAATGACGTTTTCACCATGCAACGATAAGATTCAAGCGAAATGTTTTAACTAATATATATGCTAAGTCATCATTGTCGCTTTGCTCCTTTGACATTTAGCCATGGTCTCAAAACGATGTGTACGTAATTCAACTTGGTACTACGGTATTTCTTAGTGACGAAGAAATTTCGGGACTTGCTCATTGCATTACAAAATAACAATAATACGCCCATGAAGTCATATAAATATGCTCATTTTTGTGGACCATACTACTCCTAATCATCGAATAAGTCTATGATTTAAAACAGTACAGTATAAACAGCGGTGCTTACAGGTCATCCTTTTGGGATTCTGTCTTAAAGTTGACGCCTCCTAACTTGGCGTTGACTTTGAGAATCAATTGCTGCAGAGTGTTGTTCGGGCGGCGTTCGCTTGCACTCCGCAGAATGGCGCTTATCGTCTTCCATTGTACCACCTGCGTTGGGATGCCATATTTCAAGTCACCCAGGCTCTTTATTTCTCCTGTTAACAAATGCTATGATCAAAGTCCCAATAAACACTGCGTGGTTTGCGCTTTTGAGTCGGCATTAGCGTTCATATCAGATAATACTTTACAGCGAGGACACTATGATAGCGTCGCGGCTGACCCTTCTCAAAGTTAGACAAAGCGCATGCCAACCGGTCCTCACTCAACAGCCGCCATAGCTCAGTTGGTTAGAGCGTGGGTCTAATAAGCCCAAGGTCGCAGGTTCGACCCCTGCTGGCGGCACAGAACTTTTGCCACTTTGCATTCTCATTACCTACCGTATCGACGGGCATCCTTGCCGTCCAAGCAGACGAACACCAACTCCAATGGAGAATCGTAATGCTTTTCAGTTTCTTTTTTGCACCTGCAAAAGACTACTATTTTCGTCCGTAAAATGAGAGATACAAACATATGGAATGCGTCGTCTAGCTCGCGGTCGCTCTTAATCGAACTAACGTAGTACGGCTGTGTACCCCTGCTTCTTTCGTTGCCCTCTTCCGGAACGTTAGTATCGAAGTGCATGCCTCTCTCCCGACAAGCATTCACCAGTAAATAGCAGAATTCCCTAAAAGCACAGTCATGTAAACAATGGCGGTACTGAGTTTTGCGATTCAAATGACGCTCAAAGAATGGTAATACAAAGAATGTAGTCGAAAATTACGTCTTATCTTAATCGAATAATTTATGAGAAGACTACGTTAATTGCAATTCTTTATAGTGATGAGAATAATATGCTCATACTGCATTTCCTTTTGTCTCGTTGCCGGCATATTCATGCAAATGAAGGCAAAGTTGGAACATGTGGCAGCAGTCGAGTACTGAACGTTCTCCGTCTTCCAGCTGCCCATTCGTTCGATAAAGTGACAAGCAGTGTCTCGCTTTCCCTGCAAGGAAAATGTTAGAACGTCATTTAGTGGTTCTATCTTTTGAAATTTTAGATGTATTGAAGCCCGAATACATTTTACCGTATCATATACTGCCATTGTGCAATGAATATAGTTAAGTGTATTTTCTTCGCTCTGGCCAAGATCTTTCCCAATATAAGGTTAATGTAGTTAAACTCCTCTCTCTCCTCATCCCCACAAGAGAAAACAGAATAATATGATTTAATTGATTCGCAGAATAATCGCTGAGTAAAAAATAGTAAACATTTACCTTGTCTTTGGCAGTGATAGTGGGCGGAGGCAAGATGCGTCCTGACACCGAAAGCATACTAGCGTCGATGTTGATCTCAAAGCTGCGCAAGAAGGGATCCTCGCGGGCATTCAGGCACGCATCTTTCACCAATTTCTCGATTACTTGCTTGCGAACCGGTGCGTCCAGTCGCGTTTTCTGTAAATATTATATACTCAAATTGGATACTTTTTGATGTAAATCGTACGCTTTTGAACCAAATTTTAAAAGTGCGTGATTTAAAGTAATAATTGCATAAATTCGATAGCAACTACTTAATGGCCGGTTTTAATCACCCAGTAGAAGGTACAATGAAACCCGGATAAGTGCACATCGATAGGGCAAGAAAAATTTGTGCACTTATCCGGATTGCACGTATCCAGGTTTCACTGCATAGTTAATGAAGAAAAACGGGTATTCCCTTCACAGTTCAATCCTTATCTTTGTGTTATGGAAATAAAATAGCGCGATTCTTACCTCGATCATGTTGGCTTTAACACGCTCATTTTGCGAGATGGACAGGGGAACCTTCTGAGGTCGGTAGAGCTTGCAGACTTCGAGTGGGAAGAAGATACGCTTCTGTCCGCCGGCAACAACCGTCGGCATGTTGGGTAGTTGCAGGGGACCGTAGTCCTCCGCAAAGTACTCAGCGACCGACACCTCTCGCGTTCCTCCGTTTGCCTCTTCCTTTGTAAAACTGAACAGATAGCGTGTATGACGAACGTAAATATCAAAAGAAACCCGATGAGAAAATGTTTGTGGAAGTAGAGACTAACGTAAAGACTAAAGAATAGCCACATTCTCTGATTTCATACAACTTTTGATAGTACTGCCATATTTGAATTTTCATGGGTTTTAAAGAGAACATTACCGTATATTGACAGGAGCCTCATCGACGCCCTTGGCTCTGTAGACGCGCTTCTCTGCTCCTCTGTGCGTGATTTGAAACTTGACGCCTCAAAGCAGCACGATTATGAAATGGATTACGCATGTAACATTGCACTACCTTTCACAGCGTTATTCAACAGTTCCCTCTCCTTCATGTTGAACGGTCTGTTCATATCGTTCCGGTTTCGACCAACAATTTCCGTGGCAAAATCAGCCAACGTCATATCTTGGTAGAAGACGGAGTGAGCAACTGAAATTTTCAATATTTATTGTAAAGAACTGAAGATCATATAGGGTATTCTGCAGACTGACGCATAATCCATTGTATATGCATGATGATCCCTTTTTTATTTTATTGGTCATCTCATTGGTGGCCGATTGGTGTAGTGGTCTAAAAAACCATCACTCATCAGTCTCGAGGACGCGGGTTCAATTCCCGCTGAGGGCGGCCCCTCACCCAACCAAGGTGCTCATCCCTCCGTGGGTCGGGGAATTGGTAGCAGCTATGCTGCGGTGGTTTCCACATAGCCCCCATCCCGGTGACAGGCATGCGACGGCCGACCGGATGTTCTACAGTCGCTATCCTACTGGCGGGTTTCCAACCCATCAGCAAAAAGTCGACACCGCGAAAAGCGGTACAAAGGATTAAGAAAAAAAAATTGGTCATCTCATTCCCTTTTTCCTATTGTTCTTATCCGCAGCGATTCCTTATCAATTTCTCAACCTCATTGCGTGTTCTCTCAGTGACTGGTTGGTCGTCTCCCTCTCCCTCTTCCCTTTCTCCAATTGTGCGATCGCTCATCTCATTACCATACTGATACCTCTAACGTTAACATTATGTGTCACAGTTGATACCCAGTGCCGTCATGTAATCATGTAAACGTACTTCGCACCAATCGGTAGGGGTTACCATATCCTATTCGTGCTTGGTATTTTAAGATAACTAAAAGTGTTGTGCTATCTCATCTGTCAACGCGACTCCGTATCAGTATGCAAAAGACAGAAAGCCAACCGTCGAAATTGATGATCGGGCGATAGCCTTGGCCAACGGACGCCGATGCGAACAGACCGCGCCAGACCTCCTTGCCTTCCCCCAGATTGTTGTTGAATCGATTATCTTTCATGAACTCAGGAAAACAATACACCCGTTGATTCCAACCGTACCACAACTCAAAAAATCTGAAATTTGCAGGAAAAAACTAAAAACGCGCCCTATGTTTTCGTGGTCTTCAAACGCGCCCTATGTTGGATATTTTCAGTATGTTAAGGTGCAAAATAGGGCGCGTTTGAAGACTACGAAAACATAGGGCGCATTTTTAGCAATTATAGGGCGCGTTTTAATTTTTGTCCAAATTTGCAAGCCATTGATTAGATTACGATATTATACAAATTCTTTGACGCAACTAGCGAACTTTTAACCATAGGGCTAGGGCCGTAATTTGAAATATCAATATTTAAAAAGAGATATAATAGTACAAGTAACTAGCCTGTTGAAAGGGTAGCGACGGTTCTGCGACAAAACAAGGTCAATGCATTGGATAGGCAGTGTGTCGCGACGAACCAGTTGAGGCACAGCTGAGACTGATACGTCCAAGATGATCGGATCGGGGCGCACTTTCTGGATCGCCATTGTCCATTCAAACGTCCGTGTCTCTCTTGGATGACGCGCTTGAAATTCCAATGTGCCATTCTTCTACAAATCAGTTACTATTAATTATTTTCTAGAGATCGCAAGGTTAAGATGTAAAGCATTTACATACCAAGCCGCCTTTGAACAGCAATTCTTCCCGGGAAAATAGAATCTTGCCATCGTCGTACACAAAATGCGATGGATCGTGGCCAAACACTTCAGGATGCTGTCTCACCGCTTCCCAAAAGATGAACTGTCTCCGATCCCTGAATTTCTCGGTTCATCAATAAGCTGGCTTGAAAATAAATCAATTTATATCACTGACTTATCCATTTTTGACAAAGAGCTTGAGGAAATATCCACATCGTACTGGTAGACCACGACCGGTTGCTTCGATCCGATGCTGAACGTGAACCAGTTAGTCCACAGCTGGATCAACCGGCCTCTCGCCCCATAGTCCGGACGCTCTGCCATTTGGCGCTAAATCAAATAAAACCTGCGCGCTGAACATGTTGATGTCTACATCGAAATTAAGTTTTTAAACAAGTTCTCAAAGGGGGATTATATAATCGATAATTTGCAAGATCCGCACAAATATAGCGTCGCATTGGGCCGATTTCACATCGCGTACTTTAACTAAAGTCGGACTTTACGCAATGATGAAGGATAGACCTTAAGTCCGACTTTAGCTAAAGTACGCGATGTGAAACCCACCCATTATTTTGTGTAGATCTGTAAATTATCGATTTTTCTGCCCCACGCTTGAGAATCCTTCACATGCATCATTTCGATATTTAGCACAATACTGTTGGGATCTGAGGCAGCACTTTACGAAAAGGAATGAACGATAGTATGAATGATAGTGGAAAAAGAGGAAGCAGTAAAGGACGTAGAATAAACGCTAAGAGAACAAAAAAGAGTAGAGTGACATCAACGTACAATCACTTGACTCATTCCATGATACATTCCCCAAAAACTCTCCAACTATGAACATAGCTTGTCATAATTTTTAGAAAATCCCTTAAATTTCCTCATTTTCACTGACGACCTTTCAAGCAGAATAGGATATTTGCTATATTAAGAGAAAAACAAAGTTAGCAAATCTATAATTCATATAGATACGCCAGAAAATTAATAAAGTAACAAACCAATCGCAGTGCGGACATTTGTCCTCCTAACGCTTTCACATTGCCCGCTGCGAGCGAAATTGTTTCATCTTTAGCAGGCGCCTTCTGACCGCGTCCGCGCGCCCTGGACTTGGTCGCTGGAGCGACTAAAAATGCGTTCGTTCGTACTGCGTCGAGTATTGCTTATATTAACTAGTCGAGCTGTTGGCAGAGGTACGCGACACAAATCCTGACACCAGTGGGGGCATTTTAGCATTTTCCCGTATTTTATCGTTCAAAATATAGCATCTTTTCCTAATCTGGGGTCCGTGTGTGGAAACTTTCACGGGGGAGCTAAATTGCCCCACTGGTGTTTGGCGCTTACATTGCGTACCTCTTTGCCATTAGCTGACGAAATATTCGTGTTTCATACTTATACCTGCGGTCGATCGGTCAAACTTAAGCTGAAATGCGCCGTTCAAATCATAATCTTAACAGGGTGGGGTGAACCAAAGCTGTAATTGACGTTGTTGGGCTCTAACAGTTCCATATATGTGCTTCTAGTTGACTATTAGAGCTAGAGGACCCTGAAATTTTGCTCTATTGACATCGTAAACTGTAGGCACACCCTCACTTTGACCCAACTTTAATTTTTGATAATGGGACTCAAGCAACGCTTTTCCGACATCTGCGATTAGATATCTGGAGCTTAAGTCGAGCATGAAAACGTGGCAATGTCATTCAAGATGAATCGCGATGATTTGATATCGTTAGTAACACGAGTAAAATGACCGCAGGTATAATTATGTTTAACCCGAAATATTACCCAAGTTTGCAAGACCATCACCGCCGATGGTAAGGATTTGACCCTCGGTTGGATGAGACGCTTCGCTTGTTCCTAAGCTGCTGCTGGTGTGCTCGGAGGATGAAGACATTGCGCTTTCTGGCCGTGCGCCTCGACCTGTAAACAACAATACTCTTTATTGAGATGAGCTATTATTACGAACAAAGCACGAACTGTTCCTATTTTTATTATTAACTTTTTATTTGAGTAAGGTAGATATTAAGTCATTTAGCAAGTAATATCAATGATTTATGATTAAATTGTTATATAATAATAATAAAATTACAAAGGAAATAATTTTCTATGCGAGGATCCTCTTCTGCAATATTTTAAACGGCCTGCAATCAAAATTCGTCACTCTTCCATATCATTTCGTCATCTCTGCATTCAATTAGAGTGCAAATGTGACGAAATAGAATGCAAGAGCGATGAAATATGATGAAAGGCATGTGTATATGTGAAATCGAATGAAAAGAAGAGAACTCTTTATCGAACACTGGCAGCAGCAAATAAGCTGCAATCGCGCTCACTAATACGCTGAACAGACACTGCAGATTGTCCATTCTATCCGGGAATAAGAAGAGATAGTTGAGCGATCGTTGAATCGACCGCAGTTGGGGGCGCAAACGGACGATGATGGAAGCTCGCAGCAGACGGGAATACGTGGCAACAATATTTCGCAATAACCGCAATAAACGGTTTGACACGCCCCCTTGCTCTCGCGCGCTCTATTCAGCGCTCTTCGCACATTATGCCTCCGCCTATTTTGCTTACGAATAATGGAGTGACCGTGCCGACCAACGAAGCTCTGCCTACTGGTCGAGAGCTCTGTTGCTAAGTAACAAACAGGCGAGGAGCAGTTGTAAAGTAACAGTCGAGTGACGGAAGAAAGTGCTTTAGAAATATTAAAATTTTTATTGCAGCTTTCTTCTACAGCACGCTTTTCAAGAGAATGAGAAAAAAATCAAAATGAATCGCTAGTTGACACCGCTGGAAGCGGTGAAAAGCCAACTCAAATGCAGGATGAGTGAAGCATCTCTTACAAAGGTTGTGTTCCATTCCAAAGGAGCATTTTACAGCAAAATGAAGTATCTAATCATTCACAAATATAGTACAAATTTTAAAATTACTTTTGGTACAACTGAATAGTATACAGTTTCTGTAGAACGTGTTACGCGCCAAATAATCAATCTTTACCTCTTTCTCGGTTCATTGTTGCACCGAATCGCCGTCAGTCTGCCACAGCCGCCACAGCGTGCTCGCAACGTTCAAGCGTTCTCTACCAGGCCCAGCAAGCCGGTTGTTGATATAATCCGAAAACAGAATGAGTGGGCGTTCGCTCGTAGGCGGAAGCGGTGCACACTATCAGATAAGCGTCGTCGCAATCATGACACAAAAACAAATGTGTTGACGATATTGAATGCTTGTCGACATTGAATGTTTGAAAACTGTCCGCCATCATACAGCTACTTTATTCTACACACTACATCGCCAAATGCACTGAAGGAAAATTTTCGGTATTAACAAGAATAAAAGACAGCTTCTTCACTCTATTAAGGCACCATTTATCGCGATATTATTGACAGTCGAACGCCGTAATATCTAGGACATGTAAAGTGTACTTCTGAAGTAAGTGAATGCGCCGTCAAAGCATTTAGATGATCACAGCAATCGACGATACTCGTCGGAAACACACGCGTACAAATTCACTACTGAGCGTTCCGCTCATCAACTGATTTACCTCCATACCCACTTTAATAAGAACACTTCCCATTAAAAGAGGACGTTGTCCAAGTCAAACTAATGTGGGAGAATGTCCTAATTAAAGTGGCAACGGTATTAAAGGACATCGAGAACCACCAAGTTTATCAGAAACCTTCAAATAGTTACCCGAATCAGGCAATGCTCGTGAGGCGAACAATTCTCGCCAACAACATTGCCTACAACAACAAGAAAGCCATCACACTTCAAACAAGGAAGATGCCTGAACAAGGGAAGGGAGAAGCAGAGGAAGCGAACGACCTGATGGCAAACGTTAAAGTGCGAAATATACAAGGAACACGGCACACACACTGCACAAACAAAGTCAAATTTGCCGATTAGCAACAAGAAATCTTAGATTGAGTAAACTGCTTCGAAAGTCGACAGGGCTTCTTTCTATTAACTTGAATAACTAAGAAACGACCATCATTCGTGATGAAAAAAGATATTCAAGAAACAAAAAGCGATCTTTGTCAACAATCATTAATCTGGCTCGATTTCTTGTAACTGATCAGCAAATTTCAAATATACATCTTCACGATCAATCCTGTAAAACCCGCCGCAGGGACCCCTGCGCCTGGACGCATTGTCCTTTCTCGTCAAATGTAGCAAGGCAGAGACGGCTCAGTTTGTTAGACAGAGTGGTCGACTTGTTGTAGTTGATACGGGCGGCGGAAACGACGCCGTCCACCTCGTCGTCATCGGCGGCAATGTCGCCATTCTCTTCTTCCTCCTCTTCTTCAGCACTCTCCTCATCGTCATTCGCTGCCTCCAGAGCGTAACATTGGTACACCGCGTTGAGCAACGCTTCGATCATCACCGCCTGTCGCGTAAACACCTGCAGCAGTTTTGAAGATGGCGGCTTGAAGCCGAAATCGTTGCTCGCCGCCGCGGCCGCTTCGTCATCCGGAAAATGCAGAAAGAAGGATGGCAGAGCGTCCGCATTCGAAGGATCCGCGCTGAAAGTCGACATTTTGTAAGTTTTTATATTTTGATTTTTTAATCTTACGCGATAGTTCTTTTTTAGTACTTTTGATCGGAATCACGGAACATATAGGTAATTGAACACGTTTCATAACGCGTGCTTTAGAAAAAGCTGTGCATAACGCGGTGCTAGAGAATATCCGCAAAGAACGTGATATGAAACCAACCCATTATGGTCAACAGCTGTGAGAATTTATAAATATATAATAGCACTAAAATCACAAGAAAAGACACATAAACTAGTGTGATGTAGATTTTGGAATGAGCATAAACCCACTTTCTCAAGGCGGGACACGAACCCATGCGCATCCAATCGCGCATTGAAAATTCTCTCTAATCACTGAGTTACTTAACCGACCAAGTTCGCTATATGTGCTGTGCGCAAAATTGCGCGCGCATTTAATTTAATTGTATATTCAATTCCGATTTTTATATATTTCAATAGGATATTTGAATACTTGTCAAATCGTCGCCAAGAACAGTCGTCAATCGCCTGAGACAAAAGGACGGTGTGTTTGTGGGGATCGATGACGGTGATGAACTCGCGATTGACGCCGATGAGGACGGGCAAGTCGGACTGCGCCGTCCTTAATAGCTTTCGGATATCCTTTGTTGGTGGTCGCTCAATTTGTCCGTGGAAGAACGCCGCACTGAAAGTTAACTTTCAATTTTAACCACAGTAAACTGACGCGTCAAAGTCGCTGTTTTCAAAATAGTTAAATTTTTTTCATCAGTTAAAAATTTAAAAATTCGCGCGCGATCTCAAAAAATTGTATTTCAGAATAAGTGATGTTTCGTATCAGTATATAGTTACATGATATCCACAAAATAGCAGAGCGCTGAATATCGCAAAGTGTTACATTTAACACTGAACGTAATAAACCCATCAAAAATGTTTAACACGCCGAATAACACGATCGTATTCCGAAAGTATAAAAATTGCTTACCCATAGAAGGGAAAACGCGAGACAGCCCTGAGGTATGTGACGCGTAAAGAGTGCGGATCATGAGGCTGAGAAAGGGCTCGGTACTCGTCGACGACCTCCTTCTCGAAGCCTTTGCAGCCGACAATCTGATATCCGAACAGTGAGAAACTCTTTGCAGCGTGCACATGCTGCTCTGGCAGAAACTCCTCCAACGCTTCTCTGAAATGTTTTAGCCATTGCTAAAATGCCCAATCGCATGTTTCACATTTTGCATTCATAGTCACAATTTTTCAATCAGTAACAAGAAATCTTAGATTAATTAATGCAAACGGTTTTAAAAGTTGGTAGCACTTTTTTATATGAATTCACGCAAGTTAGAATTAAGGCTATCGTTCTTGAGGAAAAACGGCGTTTAAGCACCGAAAAGCGAGCTCATCTTTTGTAACTACGGTGCTTGGCTGGATATCTTGAAAGTGATCGAAAGATTTTAATTACACACCGCTTCCTTCTAATCGGCCATTTTTGCGTACAAATTCATCACCTCTCCATTCCGTTTGCATGTAGAAGTGACGAATTATGATGAATGACCCCGTAGCAAAGTGGAAACTAACTAAAAAGCAACGCACCTTATGTAGTTCAGTGTGTGATGGGTCTCTTTGAAAGGTCCAAGCGTGAGCGCCATATCAACAGCAGCAAGATGGAGGGCGTCATCAAAGTCGCACATATACCGCCCGCTCAGCACTTGATCCCTCGCATCCAGAAATAGCACTTCCGTCGCTTTCTCGTGATAGTACACCTGAACGTATCTTCCATATAAGAGCGTATCATATCACATATACTTTATTTATCATGTACGATCTAGCTCAACCAATATGGTAAATGCCCTCTTTGAATTGAAAACATTCCTGCATGTTTTGGCGAGTATCCTTGCTGAAGTGAAAATGATAGATAATCAAAGACTAATTTGACATGAGTGATGATGGGTGTATTCCTACGGCGCCATTTAAATAAAATCATCAGAATCTTTAATTAAGAGGAAAGCTTTATAACTTTTAATAACATAAGGGGATCTCTATGTGTATGGATGCAATACGAAGTCATACGGTCTAAGCAATAATAATCAAACGAGATTCGCTTACATCTTGTTCATTTTCCACCGAAAGCAGCACGTTGCGCCGGAATACTAACAACGGCTCGTCCACTTCGATCTCTTCTTGCGACGAGTTGGTGAACTTTTTTAACAGGCCCGCCCAGTTTCGCCGCACATCCAATGCGATGTGATGCGGTTTCAGTTGCACTTCTGAAAAATAGCGAGCATTAGCAAGCAGAAGCAGTGTTAATTCAGACGTCAGAAATATCTAATACGTCGGAATTTTTTTATCTCTGATCTGATATCAGAGTCAAAGTTGGAAAATAATCCAAGAGATTTGAAAGTCAAGTTAACGATAGATTTATTACTATCGATTACAGAAAAAAACTCTACTTGAGAGATAATTAGCCAGAATAACGTGTACCTTACGCGCCTCACTATTAACTGAGATAAATAATACGCATATGCACGTAAGTATACATATTTAACATCTCGCGTATACTCCGTAAACCGGCATTTTAATTTCATTCACTCACAAAGAAGTTACTGAACGATATCATACAGAAAACAGTAAAAGACTTATATTACCTAACAAAGGCGACATCATCCAGAGAGCGAATACATTTCGCGCCAAACCGACGGGGATTTGGAGGTGCTCGCAGACCAGTTCAATTAAACACGTCGCCGTCGCCATGCGACCGCCCTCCACTGCGAACTGAATGCCTGAAAAAGCGGATTTAAATCAGATATTCAAAGGAAAGCTGTATTCACGTTTAATAGCGGGGAAAGCGCTAAGTATTTTTGTCGCATGCATGTGGGAAGACTGATTAGCGGTTTGGTTAGTGAAATCCCAAGTGAGTGCATCCCCAGCCAAAAAAGTTTACGGTACGTTTTCTCAGCTAGGAGTGAGATTTCCCTTTGTTATGCGGTCAGAATGTTCTACGACTGGCTGACATCACTGCTCATAGCATTCAAGCAGCGAATACTCAAACCAATTTTGGCAAATTCTCCCCGGCAAGGGTGACTGGAATGTCCCTCCGGCGAACAATTAGTATGCGACCACAACCTTGCCACAACGACGTCAGGTAAAATAGATATCAAAAAACCGGAATCTTTTACGATGGTGCTATACAAGAAATCGTAAAGTAATATCACACCGCATGGTTCCGACACGCCCAACAGACGCAGACACACCCCCACCCGCCAATTTTTGTCGGCCGTTTAACCAACAAGACGTCATGCAACAACTAATTGCGTCCATACCAAACATCTCCACCACGCTTACAGTATGCAGTGAAAATTGTTGATAATAACGGATTTTGACCGATATATCTGCTTACTGTCTTGTAGAGAAATGTTAGAGGTTTGAAACTTGGGACCGGCCAAAACTGACCACTATACGTGAAATTATACATATACGATACGCCCCATCAGAGTGGAATTCACCCGAAAAAACCACACGTACAAGCACACAATTCAGGCATGCGCGTATGTTTGCACGTATGGCTTGTGCGGACAAATTCCGGTCGGATGGGGCGTATCGTTGCGGCATGGACCGAACCTCGGTTGTCGGGAAGGAAAACGCAAATATTGATGATGGCGTTTAGATTTGACCTGGTAGAGCCCGGCGAGTTCGACCGAAGAGGGGCGTTTGTGTTCACCGTCAGCGGGATGCGCCTGAAGTTTCGAATTAGTTTATGTGAATAAATTTGTACATTTATAGCTTGCGATTTACAGGTCGTTTATTTTTACATTTAAAGCCCGAATACATTCATAGCCAGCGATCTTTTAGTCACCGATACTAGAGTTAAACAATTAAAAAACCAATCATGATATTCTGCCGTGGTCCTGTGAAGGGGGCAGTTTGAAAGCTACTTTTTATAATCAATGTTCACAAGCAATCGTAATAGCAGTAATATGAGATTTTTTCGTATTCGCGCTGTTCCGGACAAATACTATAAAATTTCGCGCAAAGCAATTAAGCAACGTTGATGTTATTTACTCGGTCAGATTTTATCAAACTGGCACGCGGTGAGGACGCTGATTTTATCGTCACCATCGGTACAACTGATCGAATAAAAATAGAAGCGTAAACAATGGCGTAAACGGTGAATGTTACAAGGTCTTTCGTGATAATTCGTCACTCTTGCATTCAATTTCGCCATCTTTAAATTAAATCAAAACACTAGTTTGCCTAAATTGAGGGGAAAAGGACAACTCGCGACATGATATTTTTGCGACAATTTGCGACCCGACTATTCGCGAAATCATGTATGCCGCGAATTTTCGCAAAAATATCATGTCGCGTATTGTCATGTCATCAAACTGAGTGCAAAAGTGACGAATTATGATGAAAAAACCTCTAAATTGTGTTAAGAAAACACGCGAACAAAATTCAACTCCAAAGGGAAGAGATTCTAAAGCCAATGAGAAAAAGAAAATAATGAAAGAAAACTGACCTCATTACATGCGTTATCGGGCTGCTGGTAAGTGGGGGCGTCTGCATCGGCAAAGAATTGTTCGGCGCCATGTGCCGCTCAATCATTCGTTCATCCTTGGATTTGAAGGAATTTCTCGGCGAATTCTGCAATGACAAAATTAGCTGATGAGGATGATTCAAAAAATATCATCAAACTGCTTTGAAAGTCAATAGCGCTTCATTTTTATCAATTTGCGTAAGTAAAAATCAAGAAACGATAATTATTCTTGGTAAAAAAAAGGTGTTTTCGCACCGAAAAGTGAGTTCACTATTACCAACAACGGTAATGGCTCTATTTATACTGGTCCTTAACGATATTAGGCCCTATTGTACGTCGTGTAGGCGTACTTCAAATAGTATTATTTGTTTTCCGCCTAGCATTAACAGGGTTAATTTCAAAGATGAGAGCAGACCTAGGAAAACAACCGTGAAACTCAGCGCTACAGACAAAATACTCGCCATCTGCTAACGTTCGGCTCGCTAGCTAAGTTTAACACAACATCGAGGCGTATTCAAGATGATAAATCACGCTGCTTCTTACGCAGTTGTTTTCGGCCTGGGGCCAACACCCATTTCGGCCCTAATCGATATTTCTCCCCTTTAAATATATATGTCCCCATTACAGTCATTATCAATATTTTTCTCCTTTAAATAAATATATCCATTATGGCCATAATCGATGTTTCCCCCTCGTAAAAAATATGTCTCCATTACGGTCATAATCAAATCCAATGAAACCGAAAGCAAATTACTCACCGGAACAATTCGAATATCGGGCAAATTGACTCCACGCGATTCGCTCAGCTTCCGTTTGGCGGGCGACCGTATTCGCGAGTTACCTTAACGCAAAATGTCAACGATCCGCAACAGCTCATAAAAACAAACAAATAACGTCACATGCGCTATCTGATCGCTGTGGGCATCTATCATTCAGGGGCAAAACTCGTTTCCTTTCACAATTCGTATACAGCGATTATTAACGTTTTGAATTGCGGTGAAGGCTTTTGATAGAACGCAGATGCGTGTATCAATGAATGCTAGCGTTAGATGAATAATTTCGATGGAAAGCATTGCTGTTCCTACTTTATCCCTTTTCAAAACGGCGCCATTTGTAACAGCTGACGCCGTCTATTTCGACAAAGTGGCCGCTACTCGTTGGTAAAAAAAATCATAATCGCTATTTTATGTTAACTCTTTGCTCTTGTATTTTTGAAAAACTGTGCCAATGTTCTCGTTAACACCTTGTAATTTCACGGTGATAGAATAAAAAGAAAAGGAGTCAAAAAACGACGAATTCATTTTATTGCTTATGGCCAATTCTTCTTTATTCCGATATTCTTCTATAAGATAATTATCTCTGAGAAAAATATGAATTTCTAAACAAACAGTGGGTCGAGCGAGATAGGACACCTTCCATTTTAATTGAATTTTCACCAACACAAATTCGAAAACCCGCGCAATTTTTTGCACACATCTTGAGATTCTTTTTCCAAAACCCTGCCACTTTCACACGAATAACAACAAAATTTCCACGAAAAACTCAAAAATTCACTACTAACAAATGATCAAAACAACAAAGTATAATAATACCTGCTTTAGCTGACGGATCGAATATATTTCCTTCGCTGAGTTTGCGAGGCGCCCATTCGGAGACGACGGCCAGACTATTTTCATGTGTCATGGCGGGTTCCGAATGCATCGTGCGCATATCAGCGCTATGATGACGTCGATGACCTCCACTAATGGAAGTATTCTCGTCGAGCAGCAAATCGGCTCTCAGAGCCTCGCGAGATTTCGACGCGTCGCAGCGCAGAACTGAAGGCGGAGTAGGCGACGACCCTTGTTGCTGTTGCTGGCGGTCGCCTATCTCGTCGGATCGCATTTCCTCTTCGTTCGCCGGCTGATGCCAGGCGCTGCCGTCTCCATTTTCTTCACCCTCCTCGGGGACTCTTTTCGTCGGCAGGAACATTGTCCGTTCGTCAAGTCCGCCGTCGACAACGGCGCCCCGGCTACGATTCATTATTCCTCTCTCCTTTCCGCGCGCGAGACCCAACGACCGGTTTCTGACCTTGACCGCGTTTCTCTTTCAATCGTCGATGTGCACATCCACCACGCAGCGTTGACTCCGCCGCGTTTATCCGCTCTTTTTTGTTGTTTTGCACAGCACACGCGGTACTCGACAAGAATTAATAATTCTTTCTTTCCAAATCCATTCCAACTGACATCGTCGTCATGGTAACTTGCAGTCGTTTGCCGGCGCACGTGGGCCGAACTTGTTTGCCGAACGAGTGGTTAGTTCTAGTTCGACATTGCTATCATCAAGTGGGAGTTTGGGTTTGTGTACGTAACGAGTCGTTGTTGGCTAAACGTGTACTGGTAGCACTACTCACATCACGTCATCCCATCGGTTTAACTTGTTTCCACCTACTGACAAGTGTACACAACGTTTACGATTCATCCGCCAAATGACTCCTCGATGACGTGAGCGTATATCAGCAGGAAGCAGTAGTTGACGACAACTCTGACGACAGACGATCATATCTTGGTTTGGCATGTGGGTTTTTGGCTACGGCTCGTTGTTGTGGCACCCAGACTTTCCCGTCGTCCAGACAGTGCCGGGGAAGGTCAAGGGATATATTCGAAGGTTCTGGCAGCTTAGTCCAGATCATAGAGGTACAGAAGAAAAGGTATGCCATTGTGTGGACGTACTAAAATGCAGTATTGATCTGATTGCAGCCTGGTCGAACTGTTACTCTCGTTCCCGACGAAAATGTGAGTGTCAAGCGATTGTTCATGTGATCTCGCTGCGGGAAGCCATGTAATCCACCGTCTTGCATCTTAAGTAATATCTTTTGCTTTTCATTATCATCAACCTTGCGTCCAGTTTAGTTTGCTTTCAATTCTTACAGAAGATTGACGGAATTGAGTGCAAGAGTTACGAATTACGGTAAAGGACGGCGTCATTTTTTTCTCGCGAGACGCACTATTATCTAATCCTAGGCCGAAAAATAAAGAAACATCATAGTATTATATTATACACGGCTTCCCATGGCCCAGTTATCGTATACCTTTTATGACTGACCTGATTCAGGGCGAAGTATGGGGAATAGCATATCGAGTCCCCGACGAGCACGTGGACAATACTCGACAGTACCTGGACTTTCGCGAAAAGGCTGGTTACACCAATCAGCTTGTCCAGTTTTACCCAGATGATGGTTCCGATCCATTCCAAGTTGGCGTCTACATTTCTCCTCAAGATGACAACCCCTATCATGCAGGTCCCCAGCCGGAGCAACTGATTGCCGAACAGGTCCGGTTTCAACGCTGTTTCAGTTAGAAAAATGTCGTATATACCGGTCACCGGAGGACCAACAAATTTTGACCGGTATAAGCGAAATACCGTTACAACCGAAACCTCTATAAACGAATTCCATTGTAGAAAAAAGTCGTTTTGTATTTAGATTGTCGCTTGTCATGGCCCGAGCGGATCGAACATTGAATACGCCCTGCGACTGGCCCATGTCGTTAGAACTATGGCTCCCTCTATACAAGATGACCATCTGTTCTCTATTGAGCAGTCCATATTGAACCTGTGCAAGGAAAGAAAAATTCGCGACAAGGTGCTCGCAGATGTTGGCTATCATCAACTGTTCGATGATCATGAAACGCAAAACTAGGTACATTTTTTGAAATGGGAAGAATGGATTCTTCCATAGTGCCTGTGGCAGTGCCATGTTTATGTTGATGACTGTGTTACTGTGGCAAAATGCTTTATTTATTCCAGAATAAACGAAAATAGCTGTTTTTTTATGATATGATAAAAAGATGAAACTTTTGCCTGACCACAAGCAGATTTTGTTAGGAATTTGCACGCATGAATCGTTTCACTTCCCTTCGACGCATGACTTTAATTTGTATAGCAATTAACATGTAATACGAGTATTCAATGCTGGTTTTACACTTAGCGAATAACTATCAGTTCATCAGGGCGAAGTTACGTTTGCTTGCATTTCGCGAGCATTCATTCATATAGCCTACCCTAAACTAATTTAGTAACATTTATTGAGCACCCCGTTGTTTATCGCCGCTGAATGACCATATCAAAAGTTCCATATCTTTGAACTGAAACGCAAGTCTTGTAGGATTTGCTCCATGCAGTCCGCGCTATCAACGCCTCCCATTAACGCCTCAACGACGATTGAGAGACTCCAGACATTAATACATAAACTGTGGCAAGTATATACCATACTCACTTTAATATACGCGCTTTGCAAATCCAAGAGAACTTTTCCCACATTGATTTGAATTGGAAAGTACCCTCTGCGATTCGAAATGTGTTCTTATCAAAGAGGAAGTTGCATTAATGCATCCTGTATATTGATATGGCTATCTATTTGTATTAATTTTGCAATTAATATATCGATATGGATACAGTACCGATGGTGTTTTGGATAGCCGATTAAAATAACCGTACCGATTTTGCACACCGATAACTAATCGACAGTCGACATGTGCATCATTGAGCGATATAGTGTTTATAGGTCAAAAGGTTTCTCAGTGGGAGGTGGTGTTTCAGGTACGGGTAAGTCAGAGAGTAGGCTGAGAAGAAAGCATGATTACTTTTTCAAAACGAAAATGAAATTTTTCGAGTTGAGTGACAAGCGTCCCACGCACATCATCACTTTGCATCGTTTTTGAGATAATTTGCAAAAAATTATGAGCCGAAAATATCCATACAGAACACAAGCGGTATTTTGAAATATCGGTATCAGTATCAATTAATTTGAATATCGAAATATCGAATACAGATACCGATTCCAAAATTTTGGAACCGACGCATCTATGGCCACCTGCAATATTGTTGGCTAGCGATTTATCTTATCGTAACAGACGCTGCTCAGCAGCCTCTACTTTATCAGACTGCCAAGTTCCATATAACTGCACTGCAAGCCCTTGTTGTAGCATAGACGGCGATGACGAAGATTGACCCCTTGAGTAAAGTGGTCGCGAACTAACGTCCACTAAAACTTGTTTTAATTTTAAGCTGGGAGTGAATAACGCAGTTGAAGGTGCCGAAAGTGATTGCGAACGAATACTGGTTCCATTTCTCTTGAAATCTTTTTATGTGAGCCTCGGATGACGCATTGCGGTTGACAGCGTTACGCGTCGTAGTCGTTTGATTAAAACGTTTGGCGTTCAACGACAGTCAACGTATAGTTGTTGGCTCCGCCAGTGTCAACGATGATAACGTTCGCTCTGTTCATACATAGTCTTACACGCAGCTAAATGTGTACTACGCTTCAGCATGGTGGATGCGGAATGAGACCGCACTAATCATAAGCGACTCGAGGGCTGCCATTTCCTCGCTCTTTCCGCTCAACGACGCAGAAGGCGACTCGCATGCCGCGAGTGTCAATTGCCAATAGCCAACGATTACGGCGAAACGATCCGGGGCGCCGGAGTTGAATGTTCGACGGCGGCTCGTCGCCAACTGTTGCTTAGCTACAATGTTACTAGAGCCGTGACGGACCCATAATCATCTCGCCCTTCGGGCAAACGACTGCTCAACTAGACCGCTTTGGTAGAATCTGCTCTCGACGTCTCCTTTCCAATCGTTCTCTTCCGATCTGTGAGTTTTCAACGCTTTTTGCCTTACAATCATAAGTCTGACGCCGCAATTCATTTACAGTATCCAATAGTTTTAAATATATTACTGAGTTCTGTCGATAGTATGCCCGTAGTCTATTTTCAACTAGCCGCAAAACGGTGTCTCACGATAATTTTTCGGCGCACCTGACGCCATGCATAAGAGTGATACATATATTCCCGAAAGCTTTGCTTAACTTATTTGCTTAAGTAACTATTTCAAGATGATTGTTTACCGTTATTCAATAATGGACAGGTAAGTGGATCTCCCAATAACATGTGCTCAATTAAATCTCTTTCTATTATAATGGTGCTTCCTTCAGAGTTTTTTCTTGATGAAGAAATTTCGACTGTAAAGCGTCATGAGACATCGCCGTTCCATCTCGCGTATCGTCGTGCTGTTGTTGTGCATATTTGGATTTCGCATGTACTGGACATACAGACATATTCCCATCGAATTGACTCATCTGTTGCAACTATTAGCCAACAGTACTGATCAGACGATCTGCAAACTACCCAAACTCGACCCATGGGATCCTTCAATTCTTTCATACATCTCCATACCAGATCCCTTGGTGTGCAAGAAACTGCAAGAAAATGTGACATATCTGGCTGATGGAATACTGCATCGCAATCCCGGCTTCGAGCATCTCAAGTGTAAATACCGAACATTTGGCCATAACAGTGGCATCGACGATAAAAATGTTAAGTACGGCGATTGGGTGGAATTCGATCAATCGTCTTCGTCGATAACGTCCGACTTTGTTGAAGTAGAATGCACGCAAGGCATTCTCGACTCTAAATCTTATCGATACCACTGGAGCCAGGTTGTGAAAAGGGACACTTCGGTCATCACAAAGCAACCGTTTCTGCCGAACGATGCGCAACATTTGAGCGTGCTGGCCTTTGGCATGGACTCGATGTCGAGAAGCAATGTGCTTCGGCAGCTGCCCAAAACTTACAAATCGTTGCAAAAAATGGGATTTATTGATCTAAATGGGCACGTCAAAGTCGGCGACAATACCGTCATTAACTGGATTGCCATCCTCACGGGAAAGATTGGAGCAAATACGAGGGTAAGGCGAAGCTTATGATAAATTTATAGTGTCGTCCGAAAGAGCTGTAAAAAAGCGCAAATGCGCGCAGCACTATTCGACATTTTTTGGTGCTAGTCACGTTGAAAATCTATTCTCGATGTTATTTCTCTAGGAATTTGCGTCGGAATGGCAAGAAGTATGGGGCGTTTTCTACGACAATTTGAATTTTACGTGGTACGATTACTCAAGAGAAGGCTATGCCACATACTTTGCAGAAGATCGCCCCGATATTGCCACTTTCAATTATTTCAATTATGTCTACGGGTTCAAGAACCAACCGACTGATCACTACTTCCGGTATGTTATGAAAATTTACTGTCCTGTTAGACTTGCACAACTTAAGATATTGGATGACTGTATTCCCCAAGAATATTTACTGATCTACTTTTGATAAAAAATCGCAAAACTTGTTCACTCACTATTCAGCAGTGGACCCATGTTTTCCCTAATTTATACTCGTACAAATTGCTATACTTTAACCCGCTAAGTATATAGATAGCGGAAGTAAGAGAAGAAAAGAGGTCGCGAGTTCGTTTGATTGTCACTTTGGCCTATGATCCTGTTTTTAGGCCTTACTGGCTCGCTAGTTTTTGGAGTTTGTTGAAGCGACGCAGCTCAGTCAACTGCTACGGCTCCGTACCGGATCATCAACTGCAACTTGGCTTCCTCGAAAAGTCGAGTTTAATGAGCCTTCGATCAATTAAACAGTGTTCACCGTTTGTTTCACGTTCGCGGATTTGCTGATAAATTACAGTAATAACGAGCAGGTGCGGTGAAAATGACCGTTTGCCATCGAATTCGTTCGGCCAATTAACAGTTGTAACGCGTGTTTCATAGTTATAAGATTATAAATAGCCATGCTCATTCATAACGAACCGTTTTTCAGTTTCGTCAAGAAATATGAGGGCACGCGATCGTTTGCTTACAACTGGCTTCAAGACTTGGGCCATGATTACCTTAATAGGATCGGAGTAGCTGATGATGATCTTCAATCGTTTTTTGAAAGAAACGAAAACCGTTTCAATAACACCATTGTCATCGTCTTCAGCGACCACGGTCATCGCTATGCAGAAATTAGAGAAACGGTGAGAACTTTTTGATCGTACAAATTGTACCAACTCACATGAGGTACATCTGCAGCGTATGATCAGTGATCTGACTAAATTTGTTGAAATCATATTACTTCAGATGATCGGCCGAATCGAGGCGCGCATGCCGTTCTTCTCCATTCGCCTGCCTCCTTGGCTCGCAGCCAAGTATCCCAACTTGCCAGCGCGCCTGAAGGAGAATTCCAACAAGCTCACCACGCAATTCGACTTTCACGAGACGCTGAGCGACATCGCAAAGGGGAATATCGGCGGCGATGATGTGATTCCGTCGCGCAACGAACGAGCTTGCTCCCTGTTTGGCGCAGTGCCAGAGTCGAGATCGTGCTACGAGGCGCGAGTGCCCGAGGACTACTGTCCTTGCTACAGAGAGTTGCAGCTGGAGGCGTCGGAGGCAACGGCGCCGGCCAAAGCCTTGCTGTCCTACATCAGCAATCTCCTTTTGACAGCCCACGGCAAGTGCGCCGCTCTAACTCTGACTCAGATCACCTACGCGAGCGTGTCGCTTCCGCCTCAGAAAACGCTTCAAGACCCCCAGGTGCAGGGCAAAGTAGCGAAAGGCGGCTACTATATCAACTACCGACTGGTCATTAAGGTCGAGCCGAGTGGGGCGCTTTTCGAAGGAGTCGTTATTAAGAATCTGGACACTGACACGTATCAGGCCACTGGAGAAATTGAGAGGAACAATAAGTACGGAAACACGTCGCATTGTGTAGCCGATCGAATACTCAAAAAATTGTGCTACTGCTCTGATCTGTTGCGAGTACTCTGATGTGAGTGCAATTTTCAATTGCTCTTCCCGCTTTCAACTTTTTTTCTCATTGCTCAACGGTCACATTTGAAACTTACCGAATTATCTCGAAAATTCGCTCCGTAAAGTCTATTTTCGGCCAGCGGTAAAAAATGTTATGAGCGTGAATTTTCAATCGAGACAATCACCTTCGATCTTGTATATTCGAGAAAATACGGTAATTCGCTTTCATTGATGCTTGTGCCATCGCAGAGCTGAATGAAACTGCATGTTTTGCCACAGCGAAACTTACATTTTATTTTCCCATTTTCACTTGAAATTTATCGTACTTTCAGAAGAAATGCAAAATTTATTGTATGCACACATTTTGATGCGCAAAGACAAGAAATAAAAACAAAGCAACTGATAAATGTATATCCAATGAATACAAATATCAAATTCGCGCTGATAAAAATTATGCAAGTTATAGAGGAGCAGTCTATGTCTTTGAAGAAGAGAGTCTTATTTCTTAACTTCATTTTAACCAATAAAAGAGATGAATAGATATAAGAAAAGAAAATATAACAGATGAACAGAGAACCTATCAAAAGCGAAACAAATAATGATATAAAATCTACTATCACTGCTTCATCCATTTCGTTAACGCTTGAACGCCTTCAATCAAAGGCGCGCAATGGCGACGAATGAAAGCGTCGTCGATGTCTGCATTCGCGCCCATTTCTTGGCTCTTTTTCAATCCATCAGCTCCATCAAAATTAATGAAGCAAAATCGAGTAGATAGTTCTTCGGCAGGTCGGAGGAAGTATGGATCGCAGGGCATGAGCTGAACATTGCAAGAAAAAATTTAATGCGTGAACTACCAACTTTATTCATTCAAATTCACACGCCATATCGTAATACCCAGCGAATTGCGCGGCAAAATCGATCATCTTAAAACAAAGAGAGAATGTAAATGCGTCGGAAACGAAGCTTCGAGGGATGAGGGATTGCCCCAAGGTTTCGGAGGTTTGATACACTGTTCTACGCAGCTTTATCTCTCCTCCACTACCTTTCCCAAATTTCCGTTCGTTCCCACAATTGTTCGAACTTTCTTACAAGGCTCATTAGTTTCCGATTCGCGCCTGAAGCACGAATACCATTTCAAAGACACAGTTTTTGTATAGATTTAATGCGGAAAATGTCCTTTTCATTTGGAATGTGTCCTAATTTAAGCAAAAAAGTACAATACAGGAAATGTCCTCAAACCCCCCGCATCGGCATTATTCAATATTTTACCCTTAAAGTGTTTTAGTAATAATAGGAAAAGTTTGTGAAACTAACCGCTACGTCTGCTTCTTCCAGCATTTTGTCGCACATTTCAATGCCGCTGTTCATTCCCCTCTCTTGCAGTCGCGCCCTGATCGGATCAAAGTCAGGCATGAAGTAGTAGGCCGATTCCGGCGCGTGACCCTTTGCTCCTGCCGCTAGCAGTTCTCTGTGAAATAGAGTACATATCAGTTTATTGCTCAAGAGGGTTATTCCAAAACCTGGGGTCGTTCATTTTTGATGCTATGCAATTTTAGACAATTCTTGAATTTCCCTATCGCCTCTTGTACACGGATCATTCAATATGAACCATTTTCAATGAATTATTTTCAGATTTCCATATTGAGCAGATTTGGAGTTTGTCCTTTTTATAATCAAAAGCTTCCTAGTTAAAGTGAAAAGGTATATTTAGTTTACAGCGCTATGAATTCTTGAAGGAAATGCGCCGTTTCAAATTACTTACTTTTGCAATACGGGAAAATGTATATGAATGCAGCATTATACCTGTGAGTAAATAACCCAGCTGACTGCAGAATTTTCCGACAATGAACCATATAGCTTTCAAGTTCATCTTTGTGATCCAGTCCTTCAACCAGAGCATATTGCATCGGTGCAGGAGAGCAGGTGAACGTGTGACTTCCACCGGAAGCAACCGCTTCAAAGAATGGCAACAGTTCTTGCGGAAACATTCCGTAGCCCGTCTGCGATTGCAATAATATCAGTAGAAACATCATAAATGAAGTTGCTTAATCTGTGCATTGAAATTTCATTATACCATTTCCAATTCAATAAGGACATTTTCCAAGGCAAATAAATAGTATAATTATGTCATTTGATTTGGAAAATGTCCATTATATAGGGGAAAGGATAGATATATTTAGAAATTTGTAACTGAATCATACTGATCTTTCGCTTCACCTACGGCACTGTATTAATTGTAATTATACGGTGGTTGCTCATAATAGGATATTCCAGATCTCTACTACTTCGTGATATAAGAGCTTTTAAATGATATTGCTACTTAGACATGAGAGAAGTTTTCGCAATTCTCGCTTTGTTCTTCCCTCCCAAATTTCTACAAAAACAGTTTAAAACGAGTCTGAATCCACTCACGATCAGTTTAGAACCGTATTCAAACAAAAGACGTTGAAAGTCCCCAAACTATTAATAATAGTTTAAAAATTACTCGCCAGCCGCCGGCAGACGCCCACTTTGAGAAGCCGGTGGTGACAATCGTTCCTTGAGGGTAAAACTGAAATTGCTAGTTATACGTCATTTATTATTATTATCATTATACATGATAACTGTACAAAACGGCTTATGTACATACGTTTGCAATGCTTTCGTAATGACCGTCGTATTGAAGTCGAGCGTATATCTCATCGCTTATAACGATGATGTTATGCTTTTTGCACACATCCCTGCAGAGAAAAAGAATTTCTGTAAATAAATGAGAATCAGCGTGTGGCCAGGATATTGCTGTCCGCACGCCGTGCAAACGCCAATCGATCGTACGCGATTTCTCGAAGTTTGTCAGCAGGAATAGAGACACCGGTTGGATTGTTTGGCGAATTAAGCAGCAGTAGTTTATAGCCATCGGTGCTGCATTCTTCTTTAACCACCTGAATTTCATCAATTTTAAGATGAGATAGCTTATAGGAATAATCGAACCTCATAAATCAAACTCCTTTCAATGCACTCTTATGAAAATTGCTTACTACAAGCGTGTGAAAAAGTGTAATTTACGAATGAAACAGCAATCATTTTCTAACTCGTATATATCGAATCATAAAAATGAGTTATCCATTCTAATTTTGAGGTCAGATCAGAGAGGATAATTTGTGAGAAATTTCTTTCGCCAAAACAAACACTGGTTGTGAGGACTAATTGATATTATTAAAGACATTTGCTAATTGTATGATCAAAAAGAGTGCGTTTAATCATATTCATATAGCTTATGCGGCGAGCTTTGACCTCAAGTTCCTAAGCGATTGCAGCGTGTAATATGATATATTTAAGAAATTCTGTATGCTTTAGACAAACTTCTCGCCTTTTCGATCACATCAGCACGCGGAATGAACTTGTCTTCAAAGTAAGTCGGGATGAGCAGCGATTTTCTGCCTGCCAAATGACTTTGCGATAAATAAGAGGTCCATGATGGGCAGGGGAGGAGCACTTCTGAAATTTGTGCACAGCAAGACTCAGCTAAAGACTTGAAGCAGCTGGTACCTCCGCCAAAAACGTTCATGGCAAGGAAGAGAATTTCCTTCGATCCAACGCCCATGACTATGTGATCGGGTGAGAAATGCTCAAAGTGATCGTAGTGCTTGTGAAAGTCAAGGATCTTTGTACGCAGTTCACGCAAACCTGCCCTTCAATCGGTAAAGATCAAATCGAATGTGACGCAAGCTGACCTTGAACAGGAAGGTATTCGTTTCGATGCGCGTTATGCTTTAGACCTTCGACAAAGCAGTCGGGAATCGGAAAAGGCGATTGTCCAAAGCCAAAATGGTGAATTTTGCGTCCATTCTTTATCAGTTCCTTGATCTAAACAGCGTTCTCTCTGAATGATCAGTTTTGTATAAACTGTCAAACAAAACAATTCTCTCATATATCGTTGTGCTAATCATTAGAAGTACTTCGAGGATAAAATGGATATTCATATTAGCTACCCAGCTGAGGCATTAAGGCTAAAGTGAAGTCGTAGGGCAATGAGAAACTCTTTCGTCTTTACGTTGCTAAAATGTTTGAATTACTCTTTGCTATGTCATACAGATGGCTTAAGTGAAATTCATAGTGTGCCGTAACGATTCGCTTGCCAGCCTTAACTATGTCCACTTAAATGATGTTTTTGTCTCAAAGGGAGCGAATTCGGAGGTGAAGGGAGGCGTCATCACCGCCTCAGTCTATTATGATAAAAAACGAGTAGTGGCCGACCTTGTTATTGAACTCGAGGTTAGACGCGGCGGTATAGTTCTGCAGATCGCTGCGCAGCATTGCAGACATTTTCATCAGCTATTCTTGCAGTGTAGACTAATTTTGAAACTGAGTACTGCAATACTGCAGTGGGATGATTGTATGGCGCTACAGCGGTGGCGATCCGGGCCGACCTTCGATCTGTTGATAACATTTACTCTGCTCAGGTGCCCGGCGTCGGATGTTTGTTTACAGGATCGCGTAGCAATCACTCATTTAGTGCAGCTTTTGCAAAATAAATGTGGCGCGAGTAGCTTGGTGACCGGTCTGCGAACCGCTATGATTCATATGATAGCCTTCAGTTGGGGAAATGGAAGCAGCTGTATGGGCCATAGGATCGGGAACATGGGAGCGTCTTTTGTTCTTTTGCTTTACAGTATGGACCTACATTCGTAGTATACTTGAAGCTATTTATTTGACAAAACATCCAAAGCTAGATATTCACTGAAATTTCTGTGGTGACACTGAATCCGAGAGATGCTGTATAGAACGTGTGAGAACCACAAGCATTGAATAGTAGACTTTTATTATGTGACTCTGACTGCCTAATTACTGTCGGCGATCATTGCCACAATCAGCGCTCTGCACTGATCTGCGCCCTAAGGATACGAGACAAGGGTGGAGGTCGGGAGTACATATCTTCAGCAAGTGTATACCTCAATTCTCTGCAGAGCTTTTACTCAAAGTTGCTTCTTTGTGGCAAGATGTTTTGTGCATCGCGTAGACTTCATGGGTCAAAGTTGCTCACGAGTCTGAAGGATACGATCCCTCTCTCCCGTCTGCCACGGCTGCCACGCCTGCCACGCCTACGTCTGTTCATATCAACAAAAATCTGCGCGCCTCTTGCCAATTGTACCTGTACTGAAGCACTGGATTGCGTCTAAGATGCATCTGTTCGGCTAAGGCAGCATCGGTACTTAAGCAATGCGAATCTTTCGAGAAATCAACCGGTTGGAGACAGGAACGTGCTGCATCGGTCAAAGGGGGGATGGCCGAGGCGAGGTGAGGGGCACAGCCGCGTCGACAGTCGCGAAGAGCGAATGT